>SSNR01000020.1:3636904-3728490 GCA_006937965.1 Callopanchax toddi | reverse complement strand
TTCCCCCCCCCCCCCCCCCCTCTAATTTTCCATTTTTTTACCAAAATGTATTACTGTAAAATTCTCACAAGTAAAATTAAATAAACTAAATAATGGAATAAAACTGTTAATTTTATACAGTTAACTTGAGTTTTATTCATAATACACTTGGTCTTGCATAATGAAATTTTGCAAATTCTTTACATATATCTCATTAAACAATAAAAAAAGACATAAAATGATTTCATAAAATATTTTGAGTGATTCCAACATTTTAAACAATTTGATAATATGATGCTGAGCAAATTTTGTCAAGCAGTTTATATAAGAGTATTTGTGTGTGTGTGTGTGTGTGTGTGTGTGTGTGTGTGTGTGTGTGTGTGTGTGTGTGTGTGTGTGTGTGTGTGTGTGTGTGTGTGTGTGTGTGTGTGTGTGTGTGTGTGTGTGGTGGGGGATGATATCAATGCAAATTTCAAATAATCTGCTCTGGTGCTTCCTTTTTTCACAAAACTGCGCTGCGGATAAGGAGCTTACACTGTGGATTATTTTTACACAACAGTGGGTCAGAGTAAATTTGTACAAAATAAATAAATAAATAGGTAAAGATGGGAGAAGCTTCATTTATTCCCCCAGCAGGTCAAGAGGCCACGACAGCTGCAGAAGACACCCTGCCTTGCATGGCTTTCCCTGCAGACATGCAGCTTTAGATCTGCACTGACCCTGTTTGCATCATCTTTTCAGAACAGTCTAGATGCCCCCCTCCCCCTCCCCTTTCTATCTCACCTCTGCTTCAGTGCTCTCCCACACTGTTAGATCAAATTTAAACAGCATATATTATATTATGCAGCTGAAAAGCCAGAATGATTAAAGAATATGAACTGTGATAGCCTAAAATATAAAAACTGAAAAAAAGCTGCACTTTAAATAATGCATCTGAGGCAGAGAAGCCTCGCTGGCTGCATGGACAAAAAGAAACCATCTAGTCTTAATTGTGCACCACTGCTGCACTCAAGTTTCCTCAAGGAATGTTACAGAAAAATACGGTACGCACTCGTATGCAGCTTAAAGTAAATGAAGGTCTGCTGTGTAGCTCCGCCCTCAGTGCTTTCCCCTGCAGCCTAAGCTGAGTAATAGTGTTTTAGATCTATTTAGGCGACACTGATTTACAGTGGCTCGGATTGGATAAGAAAAAGGACATTAAATCCAAGCAAAAGAAACTCTGCTGTTAGAAGTGGAGAAGCTGATCCCTTCCCAATTATCTCCCTGCTTTATGTCCCTCATAATACAGAGCAAACAGGACATGGTTCCAGTATTCATTTTTATTTTTACAATTATCTCAAGCAGATGATTCAATCTAAAAATTAGAGCATCATGATGCTCATTTATAACACATATTATGCAGGTTTGAAATGCAATAAACTACTTTTTTTTTGAGAAAACAAAAGACAAAGGTTCAACTTGTGAATGGAAGAACAACATTGTTTGCATAACCTCTACAACTTTTCTTCTGCTAAATTAAATCTGTCCAGACAGAGTTTCTAGTTTGTAGAGATGGCCAAAGGACTCTGTAGAACCAAAGAGCCACATGTGCCTCCAGAGATGTAGATTCCTGATCCCTGACCTAAAGTAATAGAAAGTAGTAGCATTTGTTCTGGTTCCAGAGTAGTTCTGGCATCAGCGGGCTCCAGGAGGTTCTGTCAGACCCTGATGCGAAGCAGACACTTGTTTAGGGGTTAAGAGGGGGTGTTAGCCCTCTAAGACTCACATGTGACTCACATCTAGTCTGAGTCACAGGAAATGACTCATTAATTACTGTCAGACCAGCTGGACTCAAACTCCCATCAATGGAGGTACTTTAAAAACAAGCCTTTAAAATACTGGATATAAACTCAGGTCAGTGCTGAGCAATCTCCAAAATATGTTGATGGATATGTTTAACCCAGTCAGCTTCCCATGGGATCGAGACTCCTTGTTGAAATTGGTCTCAGGGTTCAAAGTAGGGCAGCTCCTCGACCACTGAGGTAGACCTCGGTGGCCGATCTGCTCAGGTGTGAGACTTAACGGTGCACTAGGTGGCACTTCTGTACAGCTTCAGGGCGTGATTTGTGACTGACAAGACTCAAAGAGGAGATTTGTTCTGGAGAGAGAACAGAAACCTCTGATCCAACAGGTAATCCAACCAGCTGCAGACACATCTGTCAGCTGTAAAATACAAACAGGAACAAGTGTTTGATTCTGGGGAAATCACTTTCCTACGTTTCTCCTCTGCAGCTCCTGACCTCTTCAAGTAGGTGTCTAATTCTCACCTTCAGCACGGAGCAGCCATCAGTCCTCAATGGCTCCATATCGTCACGAGACTCTTTCTGTCTTGTAGTTTGATCATATTTGTTTTAAGAAGTGTGAAACAGACACGTGAAATCCTGCAAAAGAACATTTGCACACAGCATGTGTGCATGCCTGCAGGGAGGATGTGGTTGTCATTTTTGGAGAATGAAGCTGAAATTTAAAGGAGCACAAGGCCTGAAGAACAACTGCTGCATAGTTAGTGATGCACAAACCTGCCAGACTCAGGAGACTTTCTAGAAGAAACAAGTTTTGAGATACTATCAGCTCTCACGTGAGTGTTTTATGAGCTCAAATCAGCAAAAAGTTATTCTTGCAAGTTTGAAAAGCGTGACAAGGGTTACGTGTGTTGATTTTGAAAATGACTGCAGATTAAAAGTACTTTACATCTTCTCTTGATCTGTTTACGTGAATATTTTCAGCCTCTAGGCTTCTTTGATGCATTTCTCAGTGTGATATTTGCTTATATTAAAATTGTCATTTTCATAGGTAAAAATTATGAAAAAATCTGCCTATTTTATATTGTGCGCAGCTTAAAACACCACTTGAAGTGCAGTAGAGGGAAAGAAGAAGGCTGTGTTCAAATATGCAACTATTTGTTTTTTATCAGCACTTTAAATGCATGGTCTTGATTTCTGCTTCGTGAGTTAAGAATGGTGTAACGTTAGCGTAGAGGATCTGAGGATTGTAAAATATAAATTGTACTCTGAACTCAATCTAATCGTGATCTTGGCTGAAGAAAGTCCTGCTTATCAGTCAAACAGCAGTCCCACAACACACTGACTGCTGGATGGTGAGTTTTCTCTCGTGCAGCTCCTCCTGCACTCACCTGCTTCTTATGTTGCTTTCTCTGTTTTCTGTGAAAACGTGTTGCTTTTTAAAATATGTATGTTCATTTTTAGCTGCTTCACGTTTGTCTGATTATCTGATTGCTCAATCAAAACGGCGGTGACAGCGGTGACCTTTAACCTGCCTCGTTTCTTCAGTTCTATCTGTCTCTTTCTCCCCGTCTCAGCCTGTCCGTGTTTCCAGTTTCAGCCCAGAACCTCCAGCCCTGCTCTCATCATGGACCAGTCTGCAGATTTTTGGGAGGAAGACGACTTCTCCTTCAACCAGACAAATGTCAACATCAGCTCAATTTTCACTGGGGTACTTTCTCCTGCAGTGGACAAATTCATCAACATAGCTTCAATAATTGTCCTGTTCATCATGATGGTTTCAATGGGATGCACCATGGAGGTGTCCAAGATTAAGGTCAGCAGCGCACTAATCCATCACTTTCTACGTGTTTGAGTCTTTATGAATGTGTATTTTTGACCATTCTACTTCCCAGGCTCACATATTGAAGCCTAAAGGTGTGGCGATCGCCATTCTGTCCCAGTACGGTGTGATGCCTCTCACTGCCTTCTGCTTGGCCAAGGTTTGTTCTGCAGCTTCAGTCAGGAACGTTTAGTTCAGTAAAAATCTGAAAAATTAGGGCAAAGTTTGAGCAGCTTTTATTAATTCTAACAGTATTTTTTAATGTCTATTATCCTTCATTCCTCATTTGCCTTCCTGCTTATTTTTTTTTCTTGTTGTTTATGAGTGTAAACGTCTGACCAGCCCTCGTGTTGCAGACTGTTACCACTCTGTTGTGTTTCAGAGCTTCCAGCTGGCTGATAGAACAGCTGTGGTGGTTCTGATCTGCGGCTGCAGTCCTGGAGGAGCTCTCTCCAACATCCTGGCTCTGGCTCTGCAGGGGGACATGAACCTCAGGTACACATTTACCTACACAGAGAATGTAAAGTGGGATGATTAAAAGTCAAATTAATGCAAAAACGAAGCAATTTCTGGCTCAGTTTAAAGTCCAGCAATTATCCAGAATCATCCTCTGCTGACGCTCACCAGGGTGGAAGTGAAGACTTCGTTGTGCTTATATTGGATGAGTGAATGAGGATCAAGTCTTAATATGTAGTCATATTTTACTTTTGATTATTTCTGGGGAGAAGTTATAAACAAGTAATACCTGTAAGTTTGGAGAACATAGTTCATGCAAAGTTAAAAAAACTTGCTGTAAGACAAAGGTGGAGGCAGTTCTTGCACAGCTGCTGCTGCTGAATGAGGCTAATCTAATCTCTCTGAGGTCTGAGGCTGTAGTGGCCCTGTTCACTATTTCTGTTCAGTAAATACAGCACCTTAAACCTGACAACACACACACAGTTTGGTGTTTTTCTCCTCTGCTCTGGTTTTACTCCCACCTGTGTAATCAGCCTGGACATTTTAAAATCCACTAGTCTGATCAAAACAAATCTATAATTCTCCAAACTGAGGTCGTTTAATGAACTATCTGCAACAGGTAAGATATTAATTGATCACAAATGTTCCATGGAACTTCTTTAGTTAAGACTGTTCACCTTAAACAAGCAGGAAACAGGTTGTCTTATGAACTGACCTTTATAAGCACAGTTCAATAACCTCATTTATAATATGCTCATCCTGTGAAATCAAGTATTAGAGTTGAATGACCAGCAGGGCATCGTGACTCTGGTCATAAAACCATGAAATTATTATAATAAGGTGACATCAAACCCCTTTGCTATCAGCATCCATGTCGTTCACCCCGTTACGTCTGTCCCTTTTGAAGGAGCAGGCGTGTACTTTATGGCATTCCTGTTCTGGACATTCCAGCTCTATCTGATGTCTGAGGGGCTTATCTGAGCTGCAGCTGTGCGGGACGGCTTCAGCGGCTGCTTGACACAATAAAGCAATCAAACAAACCACGTTCTAAGAAATGATGGGGTGTTTTCTAAAATGCACAAGCCAAAGAAACCAATGATGTGTTTGTGTAAGAGTTCATTACAGGTAACAGGGTCAAAAAGGTGCAAGATGAGCATCAGAATTAGGTTTATTGTCAAGTTCACACAAGTTAGTGAGGATGTTATGGTGACTTGGTGCAGTTAAAACACACAGCTGTGTTTGAATATGAAAAATGTGCAAATAGATGCACAAATTATGCAAAAAGTAGGATTGTTTTTCAAAGGCACTCTGTGGATTTTGTGAAAATAGTGTTTAAAGTGAGAAAGGTGCACACTGAGCATCCTCTCTACAAGACGTCTTCAGTCAGAGGTTTCTTCAGAGCCGCAGCACAGAAGGTCCTCCCTGACCACGGCTAGAACCGCCTGCAACGGCTCTGAATAAACCTAAATAATAAAATACTAAAACATATCATTTTCCTTTGGGGTTAATAAAATATCTTTTTGAATTGAAAACACTTTCATTTTACACTGTAAAAACATGAAAAAACCTTCTCCACATTATTATTAAAAGCATAATGAAGTACAACACATTGAAAATCATTGATTTTCTACTCGTTTTTGGTCATTGCTAAATGTTTTGCAAACTGAAAGTTACCAGAAGAAACCAAATAACAGGTCTGAGTTTTAGGAAACATGCACTATTCCTTGAAATAAAATTTGCATTAAAAATTCTCTAGATTTTTTCCACAAAAAATTCATTAAAAAACACAAATCAATATCACAAGTAAAAAAAAAAAAACACCTAAATGAAACATAAAAAAACATGTTCCCAATTTATAAAGACCCCAAATAAATAACAATTAAAGGTCCAGGAAATATAATTATTTGTCCCTTATGTAGCTGTCAGTATTAGATAGTAAAAGCAAACAGGTGTTAAAGACCTCTGTTGAGTAATAAAATGTTATGAGGGTCATAATCTGCTGTTTGGCAAAGTCAATGGATCAATGAGCAATCAGTAGCGGCTCCTAGTGGCCGCTTTGTTCATTACATCTAACATGAAAGCTGCAACTAGAAGCTCCACAAGATGAACTAAATATACATTATTATACTGTATTCATGTGTTTATTCTGAGATGGATTAAATTAGTAACAACATGAAAAAGTGTTAAAAAGGAATTATGTGGCAAAAAATGACATTAATGTGAAAAGAAGCATACAAGTTATGTCACGATGAGGAGAAATGCAGCAATACTAGTAAATAATTGAAAATATACATAACAGTAACAAGTGGATTAAATATTGCAGTGGTAATCAGTCTATGTGTTATGTGAGTTTAGGAAGAAAAACAAAGTGCTGTGTGTGAGTGTGTGACTGTCAGTGTCCAACATCCTGGATGGGTGGGAGTGGATTGCCAGGAATCTTTTCTGCCCTCCTCACCACTCTTTGAAGGGATTTTCAGACCTAGATCAGATCTGTCATCCAGGTCAGGAAGCCGCTGAGCCATCATTGCCAGAGTCTCTGTTTCTTTTAGACAAATGGATGTTGACTATTAATTAAACAAAAGAGTCAACATTCCTGAAAACCATGTGAAAGAATCCTTTCTGTTTCCTCAGCGTTGTGATGACTTCCTGCTCCACGCTGCTGGCTCTGGGGATGATGCCTCTCTTGCTCTACATTTACTGTCAGGGCTTCTCCAACCTGCAGAAAGCCATTCCTTACGTCGACATCATCATCTCCCTGGTCCTGATCCTGGTTCCCTGCGGCGCTGGTATCCTAATCAACCACTACAGGCCACAGTACTCCAAGACCATCACTAAGGTCAGCGCATGATCAGAGGGGTCAGGTGAACTGGAACTGGCTGCAGTTAATCCCAGAAAATATCTCTCACAGATAAATTGATTCTTTAAAGTTCAGTTGGATTTGTTGTTTACATTGAAAACATAAAAACTGATCTGATCCCAGGTGGGCGTCGCTGTAATGATGATTGCCGTTATGGGGATTTTAATCATTACCAGCTCTGATATTGGAGGCTCCATCCTGGATGTGCTTTCTCCTTCCCTCATGGCCATCGCAGCCATCATGCCCTTCATCGGCTACGCCTTCGGTTACATCATCTCCTCGCTCTTCAGGCTCAAACAGGCGTAAGTCATAACTAGGGTTATTTGACTGAAACACAGACAGGGAGCTTGGAATCACAAGCCTTTCTGTATGTGTATTCATTACTTATGTATAAGTCTACCCTATGCCTTTAGGGAGCGGAGGACCGTTGCTATGGAAACAGGCTGTCAGAACATCCAGCTGTGCACCACCTTGCTGAAGATCGCCTTTCCCCCAGCAATGATCGGAACTCTGTTCCTGTTCCCCATGGTCTACTTGTCCTTCCAGCTGATTGAGGCGGCGGTGCTCATCATTTTGTTCAGGTGTTACCAATGGTTCACAAGAAAGGAGAAAGGTGGGGCTAACAGATTACAGGTCTTTAATGTCTGGATTAAAAAATATACAACTGTATTCAAGCAGAAGTGTTTTGGCCTTCAGCTCTTTGGAGACAAACTGGTAGAACGAGCCTGGTTTATCCTTCTCTGAGGATGATTTGATTCTTTTGCTCTGTTTTACATCACATCACCATAACCTGAATTCAAAGAGCTAAGAGGAGGTCGTCGGACAAAAACAGACATTTGAGTTGATCTTTAATCCCTTGCAGACAGAGTGTCCATTTACAAAACCACCCAACACAAGAGATAGTAATCAGAAAAATCAAGATCTTTAAAAATCAAACTAATGTTTATACAACATAAAAAATAACTGCTGCTGACGTCAGATTACTCTAGGCTTATATGTTTCAGATGAATGAGTTCTGGTTTCTGTGTCAGATGCAAAGTATAATTTAAAACAATTTACCTGCAACTGAAACTAGTTATAAGGGTTGACCTTTTAGTGAAGTGGCACTAAATTAATGCATAATAAATCATAACCATTATGCACAATTAAAACAGAAATCAGTATTTAGTGATTTTTATTTACCCATAAAAGCATAAAATACATTTAAGATACTAACTTTAAATAAAAAAGGAACCACCTCCTCTAATTACTGATTTTGTGCAGCTTTGACCTGCTGATAGCAATTTTACAATTTTTTCCCCAAAGAACAAAGATTAGAATGTTGATTTTAAAAAATACATTTACTTGTTTTGTTTACAACAAAAAACTTCCATGTGGAAGATCTGTTAGCATAAATTGATGCCGAGTGGCTTCGTTAGCGTCAATTACGGTACTTTTGACCAAGTACATTTTGACTTTGCTGACCTCATTTACAGAGCAGCAACATGTCAGTGCTAACAGGTACACTAAACTGTTACATTAAAATGTTATTTTAATATACCGATCTGTTAGTAATCCACTTCTCTGATCTGCAGAAACCTACGAACCAGCAGTAACTGAAGACAAGCCGAAGGAGCTCTCTGAAATGGCCATATGATGGAAATACTCAAGGAGGAAAATACCACCTGAGCTACTTGAACAGTAAAATTTATTTTTGGGGGGGAGGGGAAGAATGAAAACAAATGGCAATGTTTCTTTAAAACAGTTTTATTGGTTAGGTCTATTGTTTTATACACCTTACAACTATTATTTTCACTGAAAATAAAATCCTCATGTACAAAAAAAAAAAAGGGGAAAAAAAGTGTTTTCCTAAATCCTTGTCTATACGTTCAGAGTCACATTACACAGTCACACGACCAACAGGTATCCTTGGAATTACATTTAAACACTCAGAAGGCTGCAAACTGTACACAAATCTCAAACTAAAAAAAAAAAAAAAACCCATTTCCTGTAAGCAATCAAACTGAAGGGGTGACTGTCCTCAGCCAGTTTGTATAAATCCTAACTGTCATTGCAATAACCTGTAGCATACGTGATATTACTTTACAGCTGTTTGTTGGAATTATGGAACTGTACACAAGTGTTCTTGATACAGAAGCTGCCACTGTTGTATTGGTGTTTTGTATTTGAGCTTGAAAGCACAAATAAAATATGATCAAAAGCTACTAAGATGTTACAGTTTGATCAAACAGAAGCACAAACATCCTACATCACACACACATGATCAGCTGTAGTCGGTACATGTGGTTACAAAATGGGTTCAAGTGAGGCATCAGGACAAAAATGTCCCACTGATGAGAGAAAAATGTCCCAGCAAGAGTTGTGATTTATCAAAAGCATTCTGGGGAAAAAGAAAAACCATTTATAAGATAGACACTGAAGCTGATGGTGGTGGACTCTCAAGTTTTGGGATGAAAAAAAAAAAAAACGATGCTGTACCGCATGTGAAGCTGGATCTATTAAAAAAAAGGAATAAGTCTCATCTGAGGAGGATATTTGATTTGAGTAAAACACTGTGCCAAACTGTAGATGAGGTCTGTAAAAATAAAAAGCTCAACAAGTCACAGAAAAAAGCCAAAAAGGAAATTAAAAAAACGAGAAAAACTCAAAGAGAAGGGACGAGTCGGTTTCCACCAGACTGGCTTTTTCTTTTTAGCGCTGGCTGTCTGTGGAAGGAGACCGAGAGCGCGAACGAGAGCGTGAACGGGAGCGCGAGCGGGAGTTGGAGGCTCTTTGAGCAGGCGGGGGGGAGGACGGAGTGACGGATTTGCTGGTCTTGGAGGAGCGCTTGGGCTCCTTTGATTTCGGGCTCGGGGAGGAGGTGCCGCCTGCGGGCGAGCCACTACGAGAGCGGGAACGGTGGTGGGCCTTGGCGGGGCTGCGGGAGCGTCTGGGGGAGCGCGACTGAGAGCGGCCACGGGAACGGGACCGGGAGCGAGATGAGCTCTCCGAGCGGGAACGACTTCTGGACCTGTTCAAAACAAAAAACATTTTTCACTTATGTGAGAAGTCATGAAAATATGACTAAATATTTATTCAAGTGACTAAGCTGAGCTACTATTTTCTTTATATTTCACATTGGTGTTATTAGCACTCGAGCAGGAAAACAAACCTCTTTTTGGCAGCTTCGATGAGCTTGATTTTTCTACCATTGATTTCCTTTCCAGACAGTTTCTCAAGAGCGTTTTTCAAATCACTATGAGAGGCAAACTCAACCACCCTGAGGGAAAAGGAATGGAAAAAGTGTGTTTTATTCATTGCACTAGTTTGAGAAACTACAAACACTCATGACTCCAACTCTGTTGGGTCTTACCCTTCGTTGAGCTTGGGGCGATGTGCATCTGCAAAAGTCACCTCTCCAGCTTGTCTCATGAAATCTTTCAGGTCCTACATATGTAAACGTGCATCAGTTTTCGGAGTGGCTCAGTACACAAGCACAGGCTGAGACAAAAAACTGGACTGATTTACCCAAAAGGAGAGATGGTTAGATTAAAAAATAAACTACTGCAGATAAAGAGGATGAGTCCAAGAAACTCAAAGTCTGTTCAACCAACCACAACTTCAAGAAAAAAAACAAAGACATACAAATGTAAAAAGGAAAAAAATGACAAAAAGATTAAAAAAATTTTTTTTTTTAATCCTTAAAAAATATGATGTATATATATATAAAAAAATAAAATAAAAAAAAAACTATAAAAACTGCAGTTAGAAGTAGGGCTGCACAATTAATCAAATTTTAATCGTGATCAAGATTTTGGTGGCCACAATTAAATGAACCTGATCTTCAACGATATTTCCAGTCAAATTGCGAGCTCTTCTACTTGCCTCTCCATCACACACCGCCTCAACCAATAGTCTGCCAACCACCAGGGGGCGAACGCATGGCTAAAGCTTCCTTAAGCTGCCAAAATAAAAACAGCGCACAAGCCACTCAGCACTGTAGCAGCCAGTCACACATTACGGCGGCAGCAAGTTGGACTGATGAGAGCGTCATGTCTGGAATGTAAAATGCTGCAGCATCTGGAGATGAGGCAGCTGGTAAACCAGATACTATATATGTGCTGACGGTCTAGTATACTAGGCTAGTATCCATCTTCTTCACTAAGACACGCAGAAATAACAGACGCAATATCTTTTTATCTGGCCAAAGATATGAGTCCTATCAATACAGTGAGCAATGAAGGCTTCAGAAATTTGAGTATTGGGGGGGGTTGCATTATTTATAAATATAAAAGCATTTGAGTTTTTTAGTTGTTGTTTTTGTTTGCATTATTTATAATCTATTCTAAAGTTTCATTTTTCACAGAAAAATGTTGCAACATTGTTTATAACTGGTGCAATAAAACAGATTTTACCAGACAGGATGAACGATCGTGATTAATAATCGTGATTACAATATTGATCAAAATAATCGTGATTATTATTTTGGTCATAATCGTGCAGCCCTAGTTAGAAGTCCCTTTTTAAAGGGCTACTGCTGATTAAAGTTGGTTCTTAAGACAGTTTTGAGATCCTTGAACAAAACACTCATTGCATTACAGAAAGATGAACACCATCTGCATAAACTGAACAGCAGCGGTGCCTCCTGGACAGCATCTGGCACCAAGCGCACCGTTTCGGGGCGCCGGGACCGCCCCCACCTTGGCACCCCACCTCAGTAAAGAGAGTGAACAGGGTGGAAGAGAGGAAACTACTACCTGAGAGCGAAACCCTTTGTGGTGGGCCGCAGGCTCTCCGAGCCCACCATAATCAGGATAACAGCAGATTATATCCACGGGCACCTGGGAGGAACTCAGACTCTCTCGCGATGTGCGGGAACACCACAGGGGGGAAGGGAGGGGGAGATATCGATCGATCGAAGCCCCTCAATTTAACGAACCATCGATCAATACGCCACCACCATCATCACCATCGACTCTCGCTCTTTCCTCTGCTTTCTCTCTGCCAACTCTGTTTCCTCTCTCCCGCTCTCAACCACACAGCAGGCGTTGCGAGCGAGCGAAGGGCCGCCAGCGCCTCTAGTGTGGAGCGAGCGCTCACATGACCAGCAGGCATCAACTAGGAGTAGGACACACTGGCTGACAGCACAGGCTCAACCCAGACAGAAGGACCCAGAAGGGGTTAACTCCACCAAAAGCGAGCTCTTCCACATGACACAACAGTCAGGCTGGCAAATAAAGGGGTGAAGAATTGGTTAAAATTTGAAAACAAGAACAAATTTGGTGATTTTTGTTGCTACTGCTTTTTATAAACTGCATAAAATACTAATCAATGAGAGCATCTCATTTTAAAACAACAATTTGGACTTAAATCATAAAATTACACATATTACAAATACTACAACTTGCTTTCATAACTGCCAGTTCTATAACTGTATGTGTATTTTATTGAAAGTAGACAAATGAGGGTGAAAATATTTGAGCTTTAAAAAGGTAACACAAACCTGCCAGCTGACACGAGAGGACAAGTTCTCCACAATCAGACGGTTCTCAGTGCGCATTGGTGGAGGATTTCTACTGGGAAGAGCAACAACATAAAACTTAAATTGGGAGAGGCAGAGTTTTAAGCAAAAAGAAAAAAAAAATGTTGTGAAATTTACCTCCGGCTGCTCTGGGAGCCTCTGCCATAGCGATCAGAGAAACGGCCGCCGCCGCCGCCACCTCCTCGGCCACGACCACCTCGCAGACGCACACGAGCGTGCTCGATGGTCACCCTGTCATTACAGATAGGCCTTTGTTTGCGTATGTAACAACATTTATCATAAGATTTTCCTTTAATATTTGCATTTAAACCATTAAGAAAAATATGAAGGCAACTTAAAAGCGAGCTCAATAAGTTAAAGTTTCTAGTAGTTCTGCAGATTAAAGACCTCCTACTATGAAAGAGTTTCTGAAGACACAGTGTATAACGTACATAAAGTAAATTAATAACTTATTTTTATTTAACACACATAAAACTGAGTGAAATTTCTACCTTTCATTGCACAACTCTTTGCCATCAAGCTCATAAACAGCATCTTCAGCATCTCTGGGATCATCGAACTCCTGCAACAAACCAAACAACCATTATAAACAAAGGACCTTGTATGTTATTACCATGTTAACCTTGAAGCAGTTCCAAAAACATATTGCTATGAGAAGATAGTTATTTTGAAAGCACTCTTTCCAGAGTTTAAGGTCAGCTGTTAAATGTAATTGGTTTATGACCAATCCCATCAGCATTCAGTATGCTGACATTGAATAGTGTTTGTACAAATTATCTCTCGAGACTGATGGAGGACATAGGTTTTATGGGGAGGGGAGCCTTCATTAATTTATAGTTTTACTGGAAAGGTATGAGTTTTAGTGGTTAGGGTTGGGCGACGTGTAACTTTTTCCCCCCAATCGTCCATCGTCAGTCCAAAAATCAACGATGGGCGATTTATTCACGCAGGTGACATGTTGAGATTTTTTGCAGGCGGAGCAATGTAAACACGTTTGCTAAATGCAAACTCAAAAGTCCAAAAATTGAGGAAATAGTTGCCAAAAAACACAAAGTCGCCTATTTGGGGCTACTTTGGCTTTAAACAGATGTGTAGTGGCAGCAAAGAGCTCCAATATCTACGTGTTCACCCTCCTGCTGAGTGTGACAAGGTAACACAGTGCTAGCAGCAGCTGCTCCGTCGCCAAATCGCTCAAAAAGACTTCAAACTGCGGCAGAGACTGATTTGATGGAAGAGACATGTTCACTGAAGGGGGTTTTATTCGTATTTCAGTTTTAGTTTAACATTGTATTTGTTGTTTGTTTCATACTTAGCTGAATCTGTCAGACAGATGAACACTGGACCAGTGTTACAACTAGCTGAATATTCCTAGCACCAATAGTGTAACACTGACCTGTAAACATGGTGTTTCCCTCCCCACCACCATGGTTATTATTTAGATACATTTATTTTCTGAAGAAAACTTGCTATCGTTCTGTCTGTCACGGAGTGAGTAAATAAATCACTGCTGCTCTCGGAGGAGGAAACAAACTTTGCCTGCAGCTGGGAGGAGTTTGTGTGTAACATTTAAAAAGAGCATATTATTTTTACGCAGGCTGCGTCCTTTGACCTCAACCAAACATTGTTAATAATTAAGAAATTAATTTAAAATGGGGACAAATAAATCATTCTTGAAAAACGGGCGGCAATGGGCTCAGCCATTGCCGATAGATTCATCTGTGGTGTTGGAAAAACCGATTCACGTCCGAATCGCTTTTATTTTTATCAAGATCCAGTATTGATTCAAAATGTCCACGTTTCATTACTTGGGAAGGCGGATTCCAAACGTCCTAGCTTACTCCACTGAACTTCCAGCCAACTCTGAATTTGCAAACTTGAAAAAGTATTTGACTGCCTTACTTTCAAAGTTACTATTAAGTAACTATAAAGAAATGTTAAAGTTACATGGTAAGCAAAAATAAAGTTAGCCTCTTTATCAAAAAATTGCCTCTGTGCAATTACCATTTTAGTCACTTGACTGTACCTTGTAAAGCTTTATTTTCGTGAACATAACCAGTTTCCTTTCAAGTAATATAACAATTTCTCATTACTCTAACTTGTAGAGGAAAGTATCCTGGAATGGCTACCCTTTGTTGCTTACAGAGTATCGATTGTGAATTGATTCTGAATCAAATCATCACCCCAAGAATCTGAATCTAATTGAATTGTGAGTTGTTGAAAGATTCACATCCCTAATGAATATATAAGTGCAATTACCCCTTCCAAATTATTTAGTTATTTGAAAATGTGAGAGCAAAAAATGCGTAAGCATAAATTATTCTGCATCTTAATACTTTTTGGAAGTCAAAAAATATTTTAAAATGAGTAGATCATGCAAACATTTATAATGCGCTTAAAATGCATTTGATCTTATATGAATGAATAAATAAAAACACAGCTTTTGTATTTTGTGAGAAAGCACATAAGCAGCATTTCATTTTGCAGTGAATTCGGCTAACACTGGTTAGCTCCGAGGGTGTGGGGTAACACATGCTGCAGGCCGTGGACTTATTAAAACAATTTATTTATATATAACAGTTCAAATTTGAATTTTCAAAATTACTTTACCCCAGAGTGATCAAGTGTGTTTTTTATTCCTAAATTTAATCGCGCTAAATATATTTGTAGCAGATTAAAACAGTAAAATGATCCTGACCTACTTTCCGTAGTTAGCAGTGACTCACCACGAAGCCGAAGCCTCTCTTTAGGTCGATGTCCCGAATGCGTCCGTATCCTTTGAAAAACCTCTCCACGTCCTTCTCTCTGGCCGACGGGCTCAGACGGCCGATGAAGATACGACATCCACTCATATTATATGTTTGATTTACTACAAAGAGATGAATGTTAACAGGGTTAGCGAACGCCCTTTTAAGCTAGCCAAAGGGCAGCAAGGCCTAGTTGGCGAATTCAACCAAACTGAGTCCAAAACTAATATTAATTGATGATAGATTAACAGTAAAACGTTCTCTCTTAACATGCATATTTTCCACTGTTAATCACATACCTTTAGATGAGTACTGAGCTTAGTTTATCTCCTCGAATAGCGCTAAAACAGAATGAAACAAAATGGTGCCTCTTCTCCTCTAGGGCGGGTTCACGGAAAACAGAAATCCACGTGACCACTGACGTTTACAGAAACTGCAGAACACGAACTAAACCGAAGTGTAACCCGAAGGTAGCCGAATATTATTGTAGTTGCTAATTTTGCCCGTTAGGTGTCGTTCAGACACCAGAGTGCTGATGTCACACTTGGAGCAATGGCTGCAAAGACATAAAACGTGACAATAGGACAAAGAACATCATAATAAACCGAAAGTAAACTCGAAATGATTTTTTTTTTACATATTAAAAGCACACAAAAACGGGTTTTAATGAAAATACATGGGTATGCCACTTATCAGTTTTCTAAAACTCACAAATCAGCCCTGAATCAGTTCAGAAAAACAACTGACCCTTCATTGGAAATATTTGCCCTTCTTTGTCAAACTGGTACATGATTGACTTTAACCGACCAATATGTGTTTTATAACCATAGTTGATAAAATGTATGTTACTCTTCACATCTTAGAACAAATGACTGGAAAGTTGCTTTGATGGTGAAAGTTTTTAGGCATTAAAACAAGATTCAAGTCTTCCAGGATCTCATCTAAAAGGAAATTAATCAGTGTAATTCTGGTGAAACTCAAACAATGCAGTGGCTGCCACATAGAAATGATTTAGCATGAAAATGTAAATATTAGATCAATATTTTCCAGAATGACATTGACTTGAAGAAATTTCACAGAATCTTCCACATTTAAAAGAAAGCTTTATTAAGAAAGTTATATACACACTGTAAAATTAAATTAAACTTTATACAAATATTAAATTACTATCTTCTCACCCACTGCCATGTACAGAGGAAAAACCAAGCTTAAAGCATTGAAATTAAAAATCAGTATGTGTACTTTTAACCTGTAATTTTTGGGAAAATAAACACCGTACAACAGTGCTTCTGAGACTTTTTTTCAATCCCATTATAATAGAATGCCTTGTAGCAAAAGAAAAGGTCAAGAAGTAATGAAACATAGGTGCTTATAGGCTCATCATCATCATCATCATCATCACAGTAGCTGGGAAAGCTAGGGGAGGACAGAGAGGGATGGACATTCGTTTAGTCGTGCCCACAACAAAAGTAAACTTGTCGATAAATAAACAAAGACAGTTTTATGCATAGAATAGAAAAGAACAGAGTAAGGCCATCAGGAAAACAACACATTGCAATATTGTAAAATAACCAATTCAGAGGCTTAAGATTATACGCAAAAGAAAAACAAATGTACAGGTCTAAGGCAACATTTTGTTTGCATGAATCATGTAGCTGTTAACAATAACAAACCACAAATGCCAAATATATCTGAGAACAGTAATTCAGACAGGTTCAGATTGCAGTTTTTCCCATTGAAAAGGTATTTGCAGAGTCATGCTGTTTCTAGGGTGACCAGCTCAAACACCAAAACTTTTCAAGCTGCAATAAAAACTAAATTTGCACTTGGCATTAGAGGAATGAGTGTGTGAAGGGGGTATTGGTGCTATTTAATAAAAAAGGCTTTTCTTAATTTTTTTCTTAATTCACTGCAACCAGTTGCAGTTTGTGTCCATGATTCAAAACACTAAAAAAAGTCTTCAGTTCAACTTGAAGCAGGGCGTGAGCGGTTTCCTTTAAAGAGACTAGTGTTTAGGCAGGAAACAAGTATTCTTGCTCAAGAGGGGATGAATAATACACACACTGTGCTGTAAATGCAAAGTGGGAAGTAAAGTCTGTTTGTTCATGTGATTTATTTAATGTTGGGAGGGATATTTTCCTACAGTCAAAGACAGGGACATTGTGAAGTCAGAAAGCAGGCGGACCAGGCTGTATCAAGGCCTACCGTATGAGGACATGTTATCTCCTGGCTGGCAACACAAAAAGATACACACACACACACACACACAAATGCAATCAGATTCAAAGCAAACAGTCACACACAAACAATAAATACAGCAGGGGGGAGGAAAAAGGGTAAGAAATTTAAAGTTTAGTTGTGAGCCCAATCACCATTTTAACCAAATCCATCACCACCTTGACAGTAAACGACACGTCGCGTCACCCAAGATGTGTAGCCGAAACACTAGTCCATCGCCGGATACTGTTTCAGCCGGCAGCAGAAAATAAAGAAGCGGGTCTTTTTATAGTCGTGATATGGCGCTAGATGAAACGGTGCACTCTGCTTTTAGCTTTGATGACATGGTTGTCACTCGTGCTAATCCGTTTGCTAGATGCTGACAGGATACACAGAGTTACAAAGAGAGAAGAGGCTTCATGCTTCGTTCAGAGTGTGCTGTGAGAGCGATAACTAAAAACAACATGCAGCATTCGTAAAGAGGGCCGCCAAAACTCAGCTGTGACTCACAACTTTTTCAAGTACAGCGGGAAGACGATTCTGAGCATCACAGCATCAGGAGCCACACATCACAAGTGAATCAAACCTTTTTTCGTGTCAGTAATCCCATCTAGAGCTGATAGCTTCCTCATAGGAAGCTGTATTAATGTAGTTTTTTTACACTGCAAGGTAATACAACCTTGACTCAGAATATGTTTTTACTCAGATTCACGCAGTTTACAGGATTTACGTTGACTCTGTGCCACTTTGTCTTGCTTGTCTTCAGTTTACTCCAATAGTTGGGTCCCGTGGTGCTCCATCATTGCTCATAATGCAGTATTGATATTGGTTGTTGGCATTGCTCTGCATGGGTAATGAGAGAAGAGGTCGCAAATGGGAAATGGGCATTGTTCTAGTCATTTTTCTGTAAAAGTGGAGTCAGGGGGAAGCAGGTTGACAGCCTCAGTCAGTTCCGGACAGCAGAGACAGATAGGGGAAGGAGGTTCTGCTGCTGATGCTGATAACAGGCCAGCAGGCTTCATGCTTCCTTCAACAAGGGAATATCTGCAGAAGAACACAAGAGTCACATGAGAAAAGATCATGTTTGCTGCAGCTCTTGGTGCAATGCACAGAAATGTTCTACTAAGGCTCAACTCCTTTTTTATTTCTATAGCTCAGGTATATATCCACTACACCTTAAAGGGGTATTTTGAACTCTTTCTATTATTTAATACATTGGAAAAAGAATACAAACCTTATTTTGCCTCAGTTTTTTACATTCTACAGAACTGATGCTAATCCAAAAAGTGTGTTGGTGCCATTTTAAAAACAGCTTAAATCTTCTAATTTTCATAGCAGTTCATGCAATGAGATTTTATAAACTTTATAAATAATTACACAGAAACACAGAGAAGTTCATAAAGTTCTTTTAGGAGTAAGAAAAAAGAATTATTTCTGTGTATTAGTAGAAATTTCTTGTTTTACCGTCAGAGAAGTCATCCGTGGAGGTGACAGAAAGCAGACTGTGCTGATCGCTGCTTTCAGAGTCTCTGCGGAGAGGTAGGGGGGCAGCACAAGCACCCCCAGGGTGCTCTCTAGCCCATGATGATGATGAGGAAGAAGATGAGGGCATCTGATGAACCAGCACCGTCTCTGCATGACGGCGAGAGGAGAAGGATGATGATGATGACGAGGAGGTTGATGGGAGACAGAAGTCTAAGTCTCTGTGGTGGCGGGTTCTGTAGGAGCTTTGGCCTCCTGCAGCACCCTGAGGAAGCCCTTCAGAAAGAACTATCGGGACTCGTGATTCTGGGGGAGCTGCAGGTGGTGGTGGAGAAGGAGAAGGACCAGTCGCATCACAGGGTCCACTGTTTCCATATACAGCCTCTTCATAGGAGGGCAGGGTCACCTGGACGCCCTCCACCATGATGGAGCTGGACTGGCCTGAGACTCCTTGCTCCCTCCTGGTGAACCGGAACAGAGTCAAACAAAACACGGTTAGAACACAAAACAAGGTTGTTTTCTGGTTTAAGGTCTAGTAGGTTGCAAGCTGGAGGAAATTGACTGTACAATCTCTTCATGGCAGAAAGTCTAAAGCCCTCTGGTCCATTACACAATCAACAAGACAACCAGTGAGCATTAGATCAAACTATTGTGGCTTTTTAAATCACAGAACCACAACAGAGGCAGCCATCAAACAGGATCTGGTTTACTTATACAGCTTCACTTTCATTTCTACAGTAGAAAAAAGAAGATTCCTCTTACATGTTTTTTGTATGGTCATGCAGCATTGCCCAATTTCTCAAAAAAACTACTTTCACACATGAGAGACAAATATAGGAACTTGAACTTGAATAGAAAAAATAACCTACTAATACGTCACGTAAACCTTTTTATGGTTTCCGAGTTACTAAAGATTTTGGTGAAAGATGAGCAAACAAAAACTTCTTTCAGCAAGATGGATCTCAGTTGAGATCAACATTTTTCATAAAAACTGATATATATGACTGTTAAAGGATCTCTGAGGTCACACTTTCTTCTATTTAAGTTCATTTTATTCCAGTGATATGAAAAATGAGGCAAACTCCAACAAAATGTAATTAAATTTCTTCATAAATTTAACAGCTTAAATAAACTTGGTGTTCAGAGTTAGGATGTATATTTTAGTATGTAGTTATTTTGTATACAGCATAGTGCTAGTGTCTTACCTGTTGTGATGGAAAGACTTGAGTTTTGGCTGGACTAGAACAAACAGCACCACTAAAAGCAGAATGAGTGCCACAGGACTGGCTGTGGACGCCACAATAGACAGAGCTGGGAGACCTAACTGGGAGCTTGGTTCCTTATCTGAGGGACACACACAAACAAACAGTGAAGTTAAAATGTGGGTTTAAAATTCTTATAAGATGTGAAATACAAGGTTGAGCAGAGATATAGACCTTGTGTGAGTCTGCAGCTGATCTGCATGGGACGAACCCACTCTCCATTCTCACAAGTGAGAAACTTGGAGTCTCCTTTCAAAGCGTAACCCTCGTCACAAAAATACTCAATGACGGTCCCATCGACAAGACGCTGGCAGGGGGACGGGTGACAGCGGTAGCCCCCGTTCTCTGGTTCGGTAGGTTGTGAACATGCTGGAGAGAGAATAGATATTTGATGGTTGTTGCTGAGCAGAGAAAATGGATAATTTCCACCTGTGGATAAATTCCAGTGCTCAGTTTGTCTGAAATCACTCAGGATGCCCTGCTAGCTCTCAAGGACAAATTTCTCTGTTGGTATTATTTTACTGCAGTGATGTGATATTTCAGCTTTAGTGCACTCGTGTGTATTTTGTGCTCAAACTCAACATCAAAAGTCAATAAAACTGTGCTAAACATGTTTTCGGCACCATGAAACTAAACAATTCTCAAAAAACTAACAGATCCAAACTAAAATAATGACTCTGACAACAAAACTGACCAAATGTTTACTTTTGATTATATTAGATTGTTTTCACCAAGAAGAAATAGTTGCTCACTGTTGATGCAGCTTGGAGGCTGTGACCAGGTTCCAGAACTGGTACAAATAATGGTGGTCCGTCCATCTGCCGTGTATCCTGGATCACAGCTGTATATTAGCTGGTAGCCAGGAGGAAAAGAGCCCCGGTTGGATTCAGTCTGGTTGAGCAGGTATCCGTGCTGCACGCCAGGTGGCTGCACGCAACCTGAAAAGACAGAAAACCATTGAAGGGAATAATCATTGGCTGGCTGCTCAGAGGTTTTGATCCAGGTCTGTTTCTGAATGGTACACAAATAGGATCCCAGGCTCCCTGCTCTCTCTTACATAACTAACTCTGCTGCAGGCCAGCACAGCAGCCAATTTGTACAATCCATAATTAATAATGAAACATAACAAAGTAAAGGCCAATTCATAATCCACGAGAGATAAGATTTTTGTTCTCACTGGGGCTCTCTGAGAACAAAAATGGCGTTATTTTGTTCTGGCAGCCCCAGTTGGGCAGCGCTTGCGGCTTGTTCTTGTACACATTAGCTGAGCAGAACATTTCTCTGCAGGGTGTCAGAGAACAACTGCTGTGATTGGTCAGAAAGGGAGAATGGGCGTGGTTAGTGAGGTTAAACGTTGACGTTGCAACAGCTTTCCCACGTATACCTGATTTTTAAATACTTTTTTCCGAACGGGGGTCGGCTCACCTTTGCAGCATTATTAGTGACACCTCCCTCTGTTGCACCAAAGTGTAATCTTCATTCACAATTCCAGCGTTGTGGTAATAGTACTACCAAGCGTGGCATCACGAACGCCGCCAAATTCCTGCATCTCCATACCACCACGGCGCTTTTATAAGAAACACTGTGGCGGCAGTATTACGCTGATTTGCTAGCACGGTGTGTCTTATGAAAGATGCTTTTTTTCGCCGGCGCAGAAGTTAAATGGATGGATTTGAGGATCAGCTGGCAGAGGAGGTGAGAAAATACACCCACCTATAAACTCGGGGAGTATGAACGGTCCCTGCCGAAACAAAGTTTGTTCTTGTTCTCGGAGCCCCTCCAATGAGAACAAAGTTCTTGCTTCTGGTGGAGTATGAATTGGCCTTTAATCAGAAGCTGTGCAAGTAAACTTTGAGTTGAAACTGCCTCTAGAAAGGATGCATTCTAATTTTCAACATAAAGCAGGGATTTCCATGAATTTAGGGGAATTATGATTTATTTGCTTTTTGAAGAATGGGTCAAAGGACCAATTTGGTTATATTAGTACCATTCATTATTAACAGTTCAAACAACAGTGCATGTTAGATTTTCTTGAACTCACATGAACCTTCTACTTAGTCTAATCTGCAGGGAGCTTTTGCAACAGCTTTTAGGAAAGAAACTCAGTCAAAGTGACAATTTGAGCTTATAATTAAAAATTAAAAGTATTGTCACTTGAAACCACATCTTAAATGGGTTGGAGAAGAGCACTGCATCAACATGACAAGTTAGGTGCTGTTGCAGCACTGTGGATTAAAACCTCAAAGATGGCTTCATATGGATCTAATTCCCTTTAATAATCTCCTGCCTTCATCTCACGCTAGTTTTGGTCCCATCTATCTAGTGGTAAGTCTGGATTCTTAGGGGTCCATTTACTTTTCCTTAATGACAGACTTCAAGCTCTTAGCTTGCCAAAAACACAGAATGAGGCAGTAGCCTAAAGATGATAGTGTTTGATCCACTTTTCCACACTGCAGGGCCACGCCAGCTTCTTGTGATGTGTGAGTGTTTTATCGCAGTGTGACTCTGAATCATCTACATTGGTTCTGCACGCCGACAGCTCCAAACAACACACCTCCCACAAACACACACTCGTGGAAATATACACAGACATTTGGGGCTGCAATCTGGAAAGCAGCACATCTAAATCCAGCAGATCTGATATAACACCTGTGTAAACTGAGACATGACTGCAGGGCCTCGCTCTCAGTGAGTTCTGTGGAAATCTGATTCAGACATACCAACTTGATTAAGTCTGATCTGACTCATCTGAGGCGTTACCATACAAAAAAGGGCTTGGCTTAATGAAAACCATGAATGTTTCACAACATTTCAAAGCTTATTAGGGTATTATACATAATCATCTTCTTATAAGACACAAAAGTCCTAAAATATTTTATCCTCATGAGTTTTTTCATTGGTTTATTCAAATAAAATGTTTAGTGTTATCGACCAAGTAAAATTTAAGCACATTTATGAGAGAAATAATGAATACAATTACTAATGGTTAATCCTTAATTTAAATATTTATAAATCATAAAAACCAAGGGCTACCAAAGCACTTTATCACTTCCCTGACATAAACAAACATGTAATTATTGCAAACAGCCTCTCAGTTAAGGTTCTGTGTTTAGAGATAGAAAAAAAAAAGACCATTTCCACTGCCGTGTCTCCAACATCCTCTAATCTCCAGGGAGAAAACTGCTTTAAGCTGGCAGCAAAAGATTAAGTGCAAACACTCAAATGTGCGAAATTCTCTCTTTCTCACTACCACACACAAACAAACAGACACATTCGCACACGCCACACAAACATACATAGAAACAAAACCAACGCCCATAAACAAAGACACACCCGGGCTTGAGAAATGACATCAATGGGTGTCCAACTGAATTGTGACGAGAATATTTGGGTGTTTTTACTCAAGAGGTTCTGTGAGGAATGAAACATATGGTTACCAAAAAGTTACTGATGAGATATCTTTTAAAAAGTCCAGATGTCATAATGCTAGATATTCATGTTTACTTATAATATTTACAAATTGTATACATCTAGACAATAGTTAAGCCAGTATCTCACTGGCTGTGATTTTTGGGAGACTAAATGGACACTCAACTGCAAGAAAATTTGCAAAAAATTCAATTACCGGTATTTATTTGAAGTTTAGTAACCAGCCCTTCCCAAAGCTGTTTCACATTTCTTGCATTAGTGACTTACAGAAACTAAACTGAGAAGGGTTCAAGAATGACCCTGCAACTATTTTTAGAAAACAGTCAGATTCTGGTTTTACCATGTCACACAGACACAATTGGTTCTTGAATGATCAACTGATAAATTTTCCCTCTTTTGATCTATTAAAAGGTCAGACTGTAATAAACACATTTACAAAATGCCTATATTTTTGTCAGATTATCAATTGTGTCCTTTTACAATGTCTTTAAACTGAGAAAGTAGTGTTTAATGCTAATGTTCTCTTGTAAAAGTAGCAGGATTTCATATTACATGCAAACTTCCCTTTCTTTCCCTTACACACCCCAGCTCTGTCTGCACATCCACATTCAGGATGCCATTTGACACCATGACCTGAGCAGTTGTTCCCTGAAAGGCTTCAGGGAGACTAAAGACTCTCCAAGGAGAGGATAGCGGTAATGGAGGTGGTAAAGGTGATAAATTGATTACTCCTGGCTGGGAGGCAGCAGGGGACTAAAAGACCTAAGGGGGCAGTTTAAGGCCGTGGTCTTAAGCCACTGTTTTGATCTTTTGTGGTTACATGCACGACAATCAATAGAGCTACAGAAGACTAGTGTTACTAATTTACATAATTCTTTTTCTTTTAAAAATTGTTAAATATGTAGGATATTTTAAAGACAGAAATTCAGAAGCATAATCATGTGTCATTTTAAACTTAAGAACAGATAAAACCTTCCTAATGCGACAGTGGACCAAGATGATTAACTGAGACGTCCTCCACAATCTCTTTTTGGTTTATGATAATTATAGAAAATGACATACTGGATGTAAATAGATTGCATGAGTAAAATCAATTTGAAGGAAAAACTAAAAAGAGCAGTAAAATGGTTCCAGTTGGCAAAATAAATACAACAGATTACAGTTTTAAACAAATATTGAAGCACGTTTGTTAGAGAATAATTACAATATGTGATGGTTAAGAAAAATCTGGCAAATAAAGCTATAAACAGCTGTCCAGATTGTGGAATTATTCATCATATACAAACACAAATATGCAATACTAAACTATGACCAGTGATTAAAACTAACAGATTTTAAATACATACAAGATAGAAATAAAAAACACCCTAAATACAAAAAACTATTTCCTCCTTCACCACATCCTGGAGAGTCAGAGAAACGCCACGTCATCTTAAAATATGAAAATGAAAAAAATGCTATTAGAAATAAAATTATTTAAAAAAACTGGCTATGAAAAAGATTCAAATCAACTGTCTCATTAGATTTTACTTGTCAGAATATGCATTAAAAATAGACATAAATAATCATATGAAACTTATAAGCATAAAGACCTTTGATTAGTAAATGGTTATATAAAATCAGTTTTGATTAGAAAGAGAAAAACATTGTCAAGAAGAATAACACAGAAAGATGAGAGGGAAAAAAGAATAAAAAACAAAACAAAGGAATCTCAGTAGGAAAGAAAATCATAGAGAAAAGTAGCCTTGAGCAATTACAAGCTAGAGGGAGACGTGTTGTGGCAGGTTAGCCTGGACCAACTGTTCTGGGTGTGAAGGAGAGATTCTGTAGAGCACTAACAAGAACATCAGAATGTCACAGCACTCATCACTCTGTGGGATGAACAAATTAAGAAATACTGATAAAAAAAGAAGAAGGAACACTGCCCTGGGTCCAGAGATGCTGAAATGGTTCAGATAACCTTGCTACGTCTCAATTTTGTCATCACCCTCCAAGCCTTGAGTGAATATTGGCTTTGAAAATACACACGGGGAGAAAGATGATTAACGCACTTCATATTGCCCAAGAGGATTCCAGTACAACATGTTTTGTGCTTATGAGGAAGGGAATGAGTCACAGTTTAACACAAGCTGTTCTCCTACAAGTCTGATGCTGCTACAGAGAACTTGTTTTTTTTTAAGAAATCTCAAAAATACTAAAACAAACTGAATACTGAAACAAACTAGTTAGTCCTCTGTGATAAAGCCAGTTTAAAAAAAAATACTTGCACAATATATATGAATTAATATTTAATCAAAACCTCAACAAAGCTCCAGCTCTGTCATTCTCCAGTCTGAATTAAATAAAGTTAACATAAAAGTAGATTAAACCACTGGAGATCATTTCAGCACTCAGTTTTACACTGATTAAAGAGCTTAGTTGGTCAAAGATGGAAGAAACACTTTACGTAGAAGAAGGACTTGGCAAAAACAGACACCTATGAAGCCGATTGCTAATCTTAACACCCAATGCTTTAAGGCTGTGCAGTAGGAGACTCAGACCATGGGGGGCGTTAAAATCTCCTGATTCGCCTTGAGGTGCCGGACTGCCTGTGAATATCTATCCTTTACCATCTGTCACCAATGGCGCTTGTTTGGTAAGAGCTAGAAGGGGGTGGATTGAGGAAAATCTGGGTGGGAAAAAAGATGCCAGTTTTAGCCGTCTTTGCCCAGGCAAATTAAATTTCTACTTGTCTTCTGTTACAAGCTGGAAGCGCATTACAGCAAATCAGATACTGATGATTTTAACAGCCAGCTGCTGGGTTACTTTAGACAACAATGGGCCATAAAAGAGGGCGTGTTTTCCCGTGTGTGTGTTAAACTGTGTAGAGAGCAGGGGAATTTGTGTGCATGAATTTATACGACAGGGGCTTTGAGTTGGATTAGGCTCAAAACCAAAAGGATGATGATGCTCTCTTTGGTCTGGTAAATATGTTTTTGTCCTCTTGTTGGCCTCCCTCCAATCCCCCCTGTGGTTGTTGTTTTTGATGATGTTGCAGTCATTTTTTGGGATGAGGGTGTTTTTGTTTATTGCCACGTTTCCCCTCCATCTCCTGCTAATCCTTGGGATTTTTTTTTTTTTTTTGGCCAAGCTGTTGTTATTAGAATGCAGTTCAGTGCAGCAGACCCCACAGTGGGGTAGAACTGAAGAAAAACAAGATCAATCTTTACTCATTGATGCCACTAATAGATACAGTCAGACTTAAATGTTTTAAAGAGCCTAAAACTAGACGATGTACTATTACCTAAATACCTCAAGCAGTAATGGCCTGTTCTAATTGTAGCTGTGGTGTATAAATTTGAACTAAAGTGACACAAAGCAGGTTTGTTTTTAAATTAATTTAGACACTGATAAACCTAAAATGGTAACAAGTGCTAACTGAACTCTAAAATGCTGCTTGATTATGGAAAAAAAAAATCATGATCATGATTATTTAACACAATTACTCATTGAGTTGGAAAACACTTTCCAGAGTTCACATTTTAAGGAGACTGCAGGCAATGACTTGTGTCAGCTGATGACAGTTGTTGTGTTTAGTGTTGATCAAAACTGACAGAAGTATAAAATTATTTAATCATGAAAACGCATAGTAAAAAACATGTTTCTGCAAGAAATTATTATTCTGTCCATCTATCCATTAGATTAAAACACATACAGATACCAATTAATTAAACATAATAACCTACTTGACTGACCAGTCTTGTGCAGAAAACATGAACAGATGGTACTGCTATTATAATGCTGTGAAGAGCTGCTAAAAATGTGTTATTTTTAGGATTGTTAACATTTTACAAAAGGAAAATATTGCTGGACATTACACCATGGATTGTGTGGGTTCACTTTTGAAAATAGGCGATGTATTTTTTGACACTTCATATTCTGCCTGGGTGTTCTGCCCTCGTTCTGCCATTTTATTTTGTGATTAAAACTGGATTCCCTGTGGACAGAACTGTAAGATCAATTGATTGGAAGCTTTTCATACCAGGATAAATGTTCTGGAAAGTGTTTTAAATAAATGAACAGGCTGAATAATAATTTAATTGATATTTGACTGCACCCCGACATATGTGTGTACAAAAGAGCATTTGGATCTGAGAGGGGAGAGTACCTTTTAACAGATGAAGTTGGGATCAACTGGTGTTGAATATTTATATCAGAGTACTCAAGGAATTGATGGATTATATGATAGAATACTCGATTACTAAAATATTTGATAGCTGTAGCCCTATACCAAACTAGCACCTCTCAAATGGCTCATTATAACTCTATTATGTAACATGAAACGTTGGGTTACTTAACGTAATCCCTGGTTCTTTGATAACAGAGTGAGGTGTTTCACCAACAATTCCCTCCTTGCATGGGCACGGTAAGAAATCTGCCCAGAATTAGTAGGAGGGGTCGGTTGGCCGTGGTAAGGTCGGGTGGGTGGAGCCCGAGCACGGCTCAACCTGTCTGTCACAGACAGACGTGATGTCATTGGAGCTTCCGTAGTTGGTCACGCCAAGGCGATTCCCATAGTGAAACACCTCACTCTGTTATCAAAGAACCAGGGATTACGTTAAGTAACCCAACGTTCTTTTTCTAACTTCGTTCGGTGTTTCACTATGGGAGATATGGCCCGCTCCCGGATTGCATGGTTAACCCTGAGACTGCCAACCACAACAGCCTCCAGCCACGCATTATGCGGGCTCCGTAGAACCTGCCTCAAGCACGGAGTGTGCCAATGATGGCCGGGACACGTCCAGCCTGTAAAATCGTGCAAACGTAAGCGGTGTTGCCCAGCTAGCCGCTGCACAAATATCCTGGACCGATACCCCACAGAGTAAGGCCCAAGATGTAGCCATGCTCCTAGTAGAATGAGCCTTCAACCCGATAGGGGGTTGAGCACCCTTACATCTATAAGAAAAACTGATAGCCTCCACAATCCAGTGAGCTAGCCTTTGACGGGACACAGGTTTGCCCTTATGGGCGGTGGCCCAAGAAACAAACAGCTGGTCAGACTTCCTGAAACCAGACGTCCTGTCCACATAAGTCTTTAAAGCCCGAACAGGGCATAGACAGTTAAGCTCCTGTTCCTCTGCTGAGGAAAAAGGAGGGGGGTGGAATGCCAACAGCTCCACCGAAGAACACCTATATGATGAATCCATCACCTTAGGCACAAACGCCGGATTGGGCCTTAAACACACCTTAGTGAAGCCCGGGGCCCACTGTAAACAAGAAGGACTGATCGACAAAGCCTGTAGATCACTCACTCTCTTAGCCGTGGCCAAAGCCAAAAGCAGAACCACCTTCAAAGAGAGTACTTTCATACTAGCCCCCTCCAACGGTTCAAAAGGATGAAGACAGAGAGCCTCTAGCACAAGCGAGAGGTCCCACAATGGCACCAGCAGTCTAGAGACCGGCAGTTTGCGGCGTGCGCCCCTCATAAAGCGACACATCAAAAGGTGCTGACCCACAGGTTTGTCACCAAACCCCACATGGCAGGCTGAAATAGCCGCCAGATAAACTTTGATAGTGGAGAAAGACCTGCCCTTCTCCATCAGGCTCTGTAAAAAACAGAGAATATCCACAACAGAACACTGAAAAGAGACAATCTGTCTCTCCTCACACCACTTCTCAAAAACTCGCCATTTACCACTGTAAAGAGAGCGAGTAGAGGGGGCCCTTGCATTCTGAATTGTATCAATGACCTCCGGAGGCAGTCCGGCTGCATCTAGATTCCACCTCTCACGGGCCAGGCCCAGAGTGCCATGTGGTCTGGGTGGGGATGATAAATCTCCCCCCTTGCCTGTGACAGAAGGTCCCTGCGAATAGGTAGGGGCCAGGGTTTGTCCCACACCATCTGCATGAGTTCTGCCACCCAGGGCTTGGATGGCCACCATGGGGCCACCAGTATCAAGGTCAGGCCCTGCTCCCTCACTCGTGATAGAATTGAGGGAATCAAACTGAGAGGAGGAAATGCATACAGCAGCACGTTCAGCCACGGGTGAGCCAGTGCATCTACCCCTAGAGGCGCGTCTGCATCTGACAGGGAGAAAAACAGGGGGCAAAGGGAGTTTTCCCATGAGGCGAAGAGATCTACGGCAGCCTGACCGAATCTCTGCCATACCTGGCGAACCACCTGGGGGTGGAGCTTCCACTCCCCATACAATGGATTCCCTCTGGATAACAGATCTGCTCCTCTGTTCATACACCCCGCTACGTGAGTTGCTCGAACTGAGAGGAGCCTGGTGCTGCACCACCAGATCAGTCTCGAGGCCAGCCTGTGTAGCTGAAGGGATCGAGTCCCACCCTGCCGGTTGATGTATGCCACAACCGTGGTGTTGTCCGTCTTCACTAAGACATGGCGGTCCCTTACAAAAGGCAGAAAGTGTTTTAAAGCGAGGAATACTGCCAGCAGTTCCAGCACATTTATGTGAACTTGCTTCAAACTGCGTGACCAAACGCCATTCACGACTCTGCCCATCAACGTCGCACCCCAGCCCATGAGGGATGCGTCTGTTGTCATGGTGACCCTGTTCATCACTGCTCCCAGCGGAACCCCGGTCGTAAAAATCGCGGGGTCCGTCCACGGCTGTAGAGCCGCTACACAGCTGGGAGTTACTCTCACCCTTCGGCTGAGATGACGGCGGGAGCAAAGTCGCAATGACTTCACCCACCGCTGAAAATCCCTCATCATCAGCAGTCCCAGCTGTACTACAGCAATAACCGAGGCCATGAGGCCGAGAAGGCGCAGGCAAAATCTGAACGAGACGAGATTTCCTCGCCGAAAACGTCCGAGACACTGTGTGAAGGACGTGATCCTCCCCTGTGACAACATGACACGATACGAGAGGGAGTCCAGCTTGAGACCCAAATACTCGGTGCACTGCATGGGGATCAAGCGGCTCTTGGTCCAGTTTATCTGGAAACCCAGGTCGGTCAAGTGACGTAACACCGCCTGGGAGTCGCTGATAGCCTGCTCTCGAGAGTGAGAACATATCAGATAATCGTCTATATACGAGAAAATCCTGATGCCCCAAGCCCTGAGTGGGGCCAGCGCTGCTTCCACACATTTGCTGAACACCCTCGGTGCTAACGACAGACCGAACGGGATGGTTTGAAACTCGTAGGTTGTGCTCTGATAAGCAAACTAGGGCTGGGCAAAACGATTATTTTTGTAATCGATTAATCTAGCGATTATTTTTTCGATGCATCGATTCATCTAACGATTCATTTTTCTATTCGATTCGATTTTGATTCGATTCGATTACCGATTATTTCCCCATTATTTGACTTGTATAGTAATTTGACATTTGCTATTTTAAGTATCTCAATGAAATAAACACAAATTTCTTCATTTGAACACATTTTAATAAAAAACTTGAAAATAAAGTTTGTAGTAGTACAACATTTAACTCAAGATGTCAATCCAATGCTTCAATACAATTTTCATTCCAGTTTCTTCTAAAAGTTCTGAGGACCAGATATAAACACTGGGGTGACTGGGCTTTCTCTGTGGCAGCACCCCGACTCTGGAACCAGCTTCCATTGGACCTACGACTAGTCACTGACCTGGGCCTTTTTAAATTCAATCTTAAAACGTTTTCATTCAGGAACGCTTTTAACACTCCGTAGTGGTGACTTTTATTCCAGTTTTCTGATTCCTTTTAATTCTTAGTTTTGTTTGTTTTTAATGCATTCTTTTATATGTATTTATGCTTTTACTTAGGCTTGTAAAGCACTTTGGCTGTCTAGTTGACTGTTGTAAAGGGCTATATTAACCAATAAATAATAATAGTAATAATAATAATATTGAATCATATTAAAACTAATTAATGGGGGAGATGGACTTAAATGCAAATCTCCGGGGTCACAGACCTGTTTCTGTGAAACTAGTCTCTCCCTGCGGTCACAGCTGGGCGGAGGGGCGTGACGCTCCAGGCGCTGCTCTGAGCCTCCTGCTAGAACTCCGGTTATATTAACGTCCATTAGCTCGTATAAAAGCCCAACATACTACGTTATCCTACACAGAAATAGAGGAGTCTGGTTTGTCTATCTGTCTATTTATTCTAGCTGACAGAGAGAGACAGAGGAATCAGCTGCTCCGCGGGCGCGCAACAGACTTGACCAGATATTGATCGGGGATCTTTGTTCTGGTGCACTAAAACGACCGACTCCAACAGCCTGAACCTCTATACTGATGGCAAAACGAACGTCTTTCTCAGAGGGGAATTATTTGCAGATTCAGAGCACGCAAGCAGATAAGCAGAGTGTCGGAGATGATTTAGCGAGCGCTGCGTCGTCCGGAACACATGCGTTCCAAACTATAGAGAGCGATGCATAGGGATCAGGATCAGTGACAATCCGTTGTACCCCTAGTAAAAACCAGCGTTCCGTTGCGCCCCTAGTAAAAACCAGCGTTAGTAAAAAAGTAGAACACTTTCGGTGTTTTGTCATTTGCGGAAGCTGCTCCTGGATGCCGCTTGAGATGCTGGTGCACCGTCGTGCTTTTATGATCGGCCATTTCCATTTTACAAAGCCGACAGACGACTGATTCGCTTCCTTTTCTGTTAAAATAGTCCCATACTTTTTAACTACGAGTCCGGGTGGACTGATTTACTCACTGGCGCCATGTTTGTTTTGAAAGCGATGAAGCATCGACGCACATTTTTTGTGTCGACGTATTTTACGTGTCGACGTAATCGATTACGTCGACGCGTCGTCCCAGCCCTAAAGCAAACCTGAGAAACCTCCTGTGTGGTGGATAAACAGCGATGTGAAAATACGCGTCCGCGAGGTCGATTGTTACGAACCAATCCCCGGGACGGATGGAGCGACAGAGTGTTTTGTGAGTCAACATTCTGAACGTGTACTTGCGTAAGTGTTTGTTCAACACACGCAGGTCGAGTATAGGGCGGAGCGTTTTCCCGTCTTTCTTCGGAATGAGGAAGTAACGAGAGTAAAACTCCTGGTGGGCCTCGACGCCCGGTACCTTTCTGATGGCTTGTTTGTCCAACAGTGAAGCGATTTCGTCCTCCAGGACGTGCGCTGAATCCACTCCGGTTCCGGAGGTTATAATCCCATTGAAACGGGGCGGCTTCGTGGCAAACTGGAGCCTGTAACCCCGAGAAATGGTCCCCAGTACCCACGAGGGGACTGCGCATGCGCGCCACTGTTCGACCCGAGCCGACAGGGCCTCGTGTTTGGGTGACGTCACCTTCGTGACCCCCGACGACTCGGCCGATCCGGACGAAAGAGCTCGAGCTCCCCCTGTCGGACAGAAAGGTGGTTTGACCCAAGTTTCTGTTTTCACCTTTTTTGCTGGTGGAGAGCAGTTTGCCCTTGGCTGTGTGCCTGGTTGCAGAACTGAACTCTTTATTTCGAGATTTTTCCCTGAAATAAAACGGGACACACTTGGACTCAAACAAGAGTTTATTTCCAAAGTGTTTTGGAGTGTGCAACAAAACAGAGGTGCCTGGGAACACAATATTCTCTGCACTACACTCCTCCCTTCTCTCTGAACCTGGGAAAGAGGGGTGAATCAAACTCCTGCTGAACTGGGAACTGCAGGAGAGACCAAATCCCGAACACAAAGACTTGTTTCCCCGTCCGACAGCCTCCTCTTTCTTGAAGGAGGGGAAAGCAGAGGAGGAGCGGCTAGGATGTTCGCTTCTTCTTGCCCTCGCCGGGGTGAGATGAGCGGTTCCTGGCAGCTACTGCTGCGAAGGAGTGCTTGCCCCATGGACGGGGGTTCTCCGCCTTTTTTGGTTGTCCTCCTGTTTGTCTCTGTGACCTGGCACCACCTTGCCGGCCCTGTATAGCCGTGGCAGGTGCTGTAAAACCAGGTCTGGGTCCCTGGGCGGGATGAGGGTTTTGCTTACGAGGTAAGCAGAGATTAAAGGCCTCGCCTTCCTGCTTCCTGCGAGTGCTCGTCTCCCTCATCCTCTCCAAAGCTGGGCCAAAGAGACCTTTGGAGGGGTCATATGGGGCGTCCATGACCTCCGCCTTCTGGGTATCACCCAGACCCGAGAGGTTTAGCCATAAAGCTCTCTCACCAGAGACAGCCAGCCCCATCACACGACCACAGCCCTGAACTGCTCCCCTGGAGGAGCGCAGGATGAGATCGTTAACCACACAGATTTCATCCCACAGAGTAGGGTTTGGAGCGCCAGAGTCCAGCTGGCGGCCCATCTCCTCCAAGATTTCTCCTTGGTATGCAGACAACAGTGTAACTGCATTAAGAGAACACACAGACTGACCAGCATACTTGTACATTCTCTGATAAATAGACGCTGTGAGGCGGTCTAATTTGGATGGAAGAGAGATGCTTGACGATGCTGACACAGACCTGCGGTTGGGGTGAAGGTGGTAAGCCACTGAAGGCTCCACAGCTGGGGGTTCGGTCAGCCCCAGCTCACCCATTCCCTGAACCTCAAGTTTAGAGCATCCTTTGGTGGGGAGTTTGCTCTTAAACGGGCTCGACCAGTGACGGCTCATCTCCCTCATGCAAGCTAGAACAGCTGGCAGGAGTTGTTTGGCTGGTGCAGAGGCTGGTGGAAGCCTCTTACCATCGTACAGGTCACGTTCCACTCCTTCTGCCCCTTGGGCTGCAGGCCACTGGATACCCAGCTTTGTGGCTGCGCGCCGACAGACCTCATACAGGTCAGTGTCCCCCTGGGGAGCCGTGTCAGCTCCACTGGGTGGCCTGGAGTGTTGAGCCGGAAAAGTGGAGTCCTCCTCCTCTTCCTCCATGTCCTCCAGATCAAGGAGGTCGGAGTTCGCGTCCCCTTCAGCCTCGACGCCGCCAGTTTCGAGCTCCTCGCTATCGAGAAGCCCCTCAAACAGCGGCGGGAGCGGGGACTCCTGCTCCATCATGTCCGCCCAGCTCGTGGTGGCCCGCGGCTGGCGGCTGTCGCCTGCAGCCACAAGCGCGGCTGTGGGGAGACCCGGGTCCCGGCTACTCGCCACTGCCACTCTCAGCCTCCTTTCCAGGATCTTTTCCGGCATCGAGGAGCAGTGCGGGCACGCCTGCGGGTCAGCCAGCGAAGCTTGGGCGTGTTTAGAGCCCATGCACGCTATGCACATAGGATGTGGGGGTCCCTGCCCGAAACCGAAGCGCCGCATGACGCTGGGCACGGGCGGGATACAACCTCCTTAGCCTTCGGTTCCGACCCCTCTACGGGAGCGGACTTTGAAGCCATAGCGCTAACGGCAGAAAAGCGCGTCTTGACACGGTCGCCTTACTATCGTTAGCCTGGAAGCCACGTACAGGTCAGCTCGTCTTGACACGGTAGCTGCACCTAACACAGCTCGCTAGCAAACTAATGCTAACCAAACAACAAGATAAGCTCGCCTTAACGCGTTAGCTTGCGCTACACTCACGACCACCGCTCTGACAACAACGACAGAGAAGCAGACGGAACAGTTCGCCTTGACGCGGTCACTGCTTCCGCTATAAAGTGTAGCAAATATACTCTGCACGAGTACTCACTCAGCACTATCCAGACCAGCGTCGGTAAGCCGCGTTCGGCGGCGCTGTCCTTAACGGTGCACCTGGGAACGGTTGAGCAGCTAAACCAGCTAGCCTGAAGGCACTGATGGAGCTCCAGTGTAGTCTTCTCACGGGAAGAAAGCAAGAATGAGTAGGAGGGGTCGGTTGGCCGTGGTAAGGTCGGGTGGGTGGAGCCCAAGCACGGCTCAACCTGTCTGTCACAGACAGACGTGATGTCATTGGAGCTTCCGTAGTTGGTCACGCCAAGGCGATTCCCATAGTGAAACACCGAACGAAGTTAGAAAAAGAACATAGTTCTTATGCATTAATCTTTCAAGCAGCCAGTTTAATTCCTTCAGTAGTTCATAAGGATTGCGGATCATTTTTCAGGCAGATGTGATTCACACAGTAAAAGGTGTAAGTTGAGCCAAGCAACTGACTTGGACTTACTGTGTGAATGATACTGATGGTGTCATGTTCTAATCAGAGCAAAGTAGAAATGTTCATGGTATTACACTGACAGAAAGTCCTATTCGCAGTTTCTCTTTTGTATTCTGTTTATTCAAAACAGCTTAGAAATGTCTCAAAGCGAGCGACAGAAAGCCCATAAAAATACAGAGCAAAGGTTAGGCTTTGATTAACAGGGCACAAAGTACGCAGAATCAAGCTGTTGTTGAGCTTCTGAAGCAAGATGACTGAAGATGAAAAGTGAGCTTATTTTAGAAGTTATTTAAACAAAACACAGAGTTCACATAAATAAAAGCAAACTCATTCAGCAAGAGTAGTGTCTAAAGACTTCTCACTAAACATCTGGTTTGCTTCCCTCACACTGTAAAAAATCATAGCCTCAAAAAGTTGTTTCAATCTATCTTTATAATTTCACTCAACTTGTCTAGTTAAGTTTTGCTTGTTAAACTTACTTTTTTGTGTTTTGATCAGAAAAACTTAAATTTATGAGTTATTCTGACAAATTGTTACATTTTTCTCATTCAGTCAACTTAAATTTGCAAGTTATAGATTTTTTTTTAATCTGTGAAATTTGGCAGGTTTGGAGGAGTAGGATTATTGGTGATACCATATAAGTAAAATATTTATATATTATATATATATATATATAAATATAATATATATATATATTATACATTATATATATTGTATGTATGTTCAACAAGGGACTGCATGGTGGCGCAGTTGGTTAGTACTGTTGCCTCGCATTAAGGAGGTTGTGGGTTCGCATCCCGGCACTGCGGCCTCTCTGCGTGGAGTTTGCATGTTTTCCCCGTGTGTTCTCGTGTGTTCTCTCCAGGTACTCCGGTTTCCTAGTAATTTGTCCTTAGGTGTGAGTGGGTGTGTGGCTGATTGTTCGTCTCTGTGTGGCCCTGTGATGGACTGGCAACCCGTCCAGGGTGTCCCCCACCTCTCGCCCTCTGACCCCTGGAGATAGGCACCAGCTCCCCCGCAACCCTCTGTGGAGGATGAAGTGGTTACAGAAAATGGACGGGTGGATGTTGAACAAGATAAACTGATTTTTTTTATTTTTTTAAATAGCTAAGCTAACAGGATTTGTTGTTTCAACTAACAATTTTAAGTTAAAACAATGCATGGTTATAATTTATGATATTTGTACAACTTTACATTTAGAGTTGAAAGAAAGTGTTTGGTTAAGTTGAATTGAATCAAATTTTTAAGGCAGCCGGTGAACTTTCATTTCTAAGTTGAACTGACTTACTTTTTTTAACAGTGCATCAGTTGTGTGTATAAATGACAAAACATGAATCAAAGTACCAAACAAAGCAGTGAGATTTATTTCCATGCATTGTCTATAAAAGGCAAACAAATCTTGATAGTTGATATTGATGTCGAAGCCAAAAGTCTCTTTTCAAAAGTTAATAGAAAACCTTCCAGTAAACATAAATAAAACAGCTGAAGATCATTTCTAAGAAAACTTCAGCATCGACTCCTCACATCACTTCCTGCAGCTACAATACAGGGGAACAAAACCAGCACACACCCAGAGAGATGGAAGTGTGTTAATAGGTAGAAACATCCTCCCTTTCCCCTATTCCTCCGCTGCTGCTGCAATGCATTTAACAAGCCACGTGTCCTCCCCCTGCACTCCATTGTCCATGCTCACTGAGGGATGGGGCACAGTGACAGATTTAAGCAGCGTGCCTCTGAAAGGGACAACAGACAACTTTGCATTTGAAGGGTTAAATATGCATGAGAGGCCAAAGCGGGTAAGGGCAGGCGGGAGTGCCACCATTATGTGACCCCAACATGCAAACACACACACACACACACACTCTGAACCCTCGTGTAACAGATGGGAGGATGTTTGGGGAGGCGAACACCAAGCGCCCCCTTCTCTCTCCCATTACAGTTTCTGTTAAGGACAGCTGGAAGGCAGACATTCCTTCTTCTCAGCTTTCAGATGAAAACAAAAGAGTGAGTGGGACCCCTCCTACACACACACACACACGTGCATGTGTTCAGACACACATTGCACACACAACCCCCTCACCAAAAAACTGTCAATGCAACTGTGGGTTGATCATATTTCTGTAGCTTGATCCTGACAGCCAGAAAAGATATGAGTGCTGAGCCTGGAACATTTGTTGAAGGTGAAACCCAGGGAGATGATTCCAACCCTGTTACCAGAGCTGACATGATGATGTAGTTACTCAGTGTTGTAGCTGTTACTACCGAAGCCACTAGTAAAGTCAGCATATAAAAGCTAGGAAATGTTAGTAAACTGGTGTGTGAACAAAGCCTACTTTAGATGTAGTATGATGAGCAGGTTCATAAAAAAGCAAAAAGCAAAAGAACATCACATACTGTACTTCAGAAAAAGCACAGACTAAAAGCCAAGCATCTACAAAACAATAACTTTGATTCATAAAGAACAAGTATTTGTACACATGTCACAATTTTACAAAAGTAAAATGTAAATGTAGAATCCTCCAAGTAACCTGTCACCATAAAAAACAAAAAGGAGCAACAGAAATAGTCCTCCACATTCTGGTTTGAAACTCTTTTTTTCAACAACGCAGTCAGCGTTATAACCTTATGTCCATCATCACTGTAATAAAGTCCAACTGGACCCAACAGACCAACTGCTTAAGTGAGTAACCAAGAGGGTGAACAAATGGCATCAGACATCTCTCTGTCAAACCTCTTCACACAAAGCAGTCTGCCCTGCTAAAAGAGGAAGATTGCTCCTGATTGTCTGTAAGCATGTGGCTTTTTTGTGATTTGGTCATCATTAAATAATTGTTACACATATTCCACAATGGATAAGCTGCCAGTATATTCTGGATGTAATGTTTGTTTGAAATGTCTTATTTTTAGCCACTAAACAGCAGAGATTGAAACCAAGATATTGCCAATAAAAAAGGTTAGAAGAAAAAAAATCCAGATATTGTTACTAACTCATCTACTTAGAAAGAGCCATCATGGAAATTTTTAAAGTGCAGTTTTTATTGATGGAAAATCCCCAATAAAGCAAACAGTTTATGGATACAATGATAAGAATTCACGCTCAAAGTTCGTGAGTGTGAGTTCTTGTGCAGGGAATGAAGGAAGACAATGGGGTCATATTGGTTGAACACAGTAAATAAAGTCTTTTTGAGAGTAAAAAATTGACATAAAAAAAAAACTGGTGAAACCCTTAAACTGATAACTTTAATTAACTCAAATGAGTTGAGAATTCAGAAGAGCTCCTTAGATGAGAAGCAAAACACTTTCAAACATCTTTTTCTGAACCTATCAGGATTCAGTTGACCTTTTTCATATTTAAAATTGATATTGAACTTAATTTAATGTTAAACACACACAAAAAAAAAAAAAGTAAAAAAAAAAAAACCCACAAGCATGCTTGCTTTCTATGAAATTTTCCAGGAACTGATGGTCGTTGGTTAATGTTTAGTTGCAGTGATGTTTACAGATGAAGCACTGGGTACAGAGGGCATCAGGCAAGAGCAAAACCAACTGTACACTAAGTACCTCAACACTTCACCTAAACAACGGTTTACATTTTGATAGGTTAAGATCGAAAACAAAAAGTAGACAAGAAATACCGAATATCAAATAGGTCATCCTGTTTGTAAAAATGAGACTGAAGACATGTAAAGACTGAATCACAGCTGGTGTTACAGATTGTTTGAGCTTTATGAAATTTATGAAGGGAGATAAGCTGTGAATCATAAATTGTGATGCACCTCCTCCTCTCCTCTACATTTTTACATTTCCTATTTATTAACTATTGAAGAAGAAATCACTTAAACACAACACAGCAGTAAAGGATCCATTTTAATTAAAATGCAGGCAGTTAAGGAGAAACAGCTGTCCTCCACCCTAGACAACAAGCAGCAATATGTGGAAGGACAGCGCACGTATAGCCTAGCCCTTTTTTCAGATGAGTATCAGCAAGTCTGTCGCACCATCTCTGTTTTTCTGTGCATTTGTAATAACAGTGTTTCTGTTAGTATCTTCCTTATGGACTTTAGATATGTTTTGAAAGTAACTTTATATAATTTATTAAAAGAAAAAGTGCAAAGCTGAAGATTAAGCAAAAAAAAAAAAAAAAGCTGGAAAAACGGGGAAAAGACTGTGGGAAGCAGTAAACTATTGCCCAATTTGCACTGTTTCCACAGCATGGCGTGCTTAGACCTGAACAGATATCGACTGTGCTCGGCAGCAAGAGATAACAGAATTGACTTGATTTTTGGTCCAATGCTGAAAGTTGCCACAATACCACTGCCACTGCTGTCAATGACTAATGAAGCAATTAATGTTGCCTAAATTGCATTACAAAGATGCAACATATGAAACAAGTGGGTGAAAAAAAACATTCAGCTTCTAAGATTTTACCCCCTCATACATTTCCCTATTAAATTATTTGTGCCATCCTTCACATTATGAGCCCTGATCACTGTATCTCTGCGTACAGCTCAGCATAGATGTTTCATCTACAAGCAAATTCAGCATGTGTGTAGGATGATTCGTGCCTTATGTGTAAGTCGATGAGCGTGTTTGAACAGAATGCTGCTGTTGACTAACTGTGTGACGAAAACAAAACAAAAAAAGCCTGCCCACACTGTTTCGGTGGATCTAACAAACCCACAAAGGAGGAGGTGATATAAGACAGGAAAGATAGAAGACAGAAAAAAAGACGAACAAAGTGAATACAAAAACTTTGATGTATGTGTACTGTGGCAAGAATGTTGAGACAGTCTAACAGTGCAAATCTACACACAAAAAACCCCCCATAAAAATAGAAAAACAAGAGTACAGAAAAATGGCAAGTAAACAAGTGAAAGAAATAAAATGAAGGAAAAGCAACAGAAGACAGGAGAGGCTGGGGGATATATTTAGCAGCTCATTAGTCTGAGATGTCCTGTACTCAGTGGGCTGGTCTCTTCGATGAGGCCCTTTGGAAATCATTATGACTGCCTGCTGCTTCAGACAACCACACACATTTCATTAGAAAACAATTTACAAATGGTCTTTCTGCTCCAGGGTTTATACAGGAAACCTAGAACTGAATTTACTACCTTTTTTACTACCTCAAAAACATTTTTTACTACCAATGCATCACGCAGCGGCCCTTTTTTTGGGGGGGGGGGCAGCACTGACTAAGACATCCGACACAAACATTCCAAACTCAGTTCTAGAGGACTTGGAACATAATGTCTTCTCTGGATATAGACAAAGTAAAATCACTTTTAGACTTCACAAGCCAGTGTTTTATTTTCAATTGTCGTGGTTTCTGAGTTCAAAGTTGCAGGAACGCTGCTCTGTGCATCACCAAAAAACAAAATATGGAGCTGCTCGCCCCGTGTGCGAATCCACTGTTGGTGAACGCTGGATGTTCGGTGGGTGGCCATTTCCACAACATCAAAAAGGAGGACATTTTTCAGCGATGACCCAAGAAAAAAAAGCTATAACATAATCAAACCCATTACATAGTATGATTGTTGTACTCTCCCAAAATATAAGGTTTTTTAAAAAATGTTGTTCTTCCCAGGCTGCTTCTGATAGGTTGGTCTGCCTGCATCAACCTCGTCAACATGGCTAATCTGATTAGGTTTGGGCTTTAACCGGTTACATTTCTGATATTTATTTGCCACTTCATCCAATAATCTGTTACAAAAACATCTTATGGATGCATAATTGCATTTAGACTTTGTTATTTTTGTATCACTTTAATAACATTTACAAATCAACACTAAAAAAGATGAATGAAAAGGACTTTAAAAAAATATTTTCTGTCCATTTTTATAAAACAAAATGATATTCCTTACCCCTCAGTTTGATACAGTTTTAAATATATTAATGATTTTGATTCTTTTATTTCTTTGCCAAGGTTGTTATATTATTTTACCCCATTTACAGAAATATTCAGTTCTTTTTGGTTCTAAATTGAGGCTTTTTACAAACTTCACTTCCTTTCAAATTATAACTACCAACTTTTTCTTGAAAAATTTTCTGAATATTAGTTGGTACTATCTTTGGACATTGTAATATTTTCAAGTCAACTAAATCATGTCAGTATTTTATATTTGATAAATAACAGGTTAGAGGGATCTATTACTGATGATCTTTAGTGCTCTTTTTGTAAAATAAAAACAAAGTTTTACTTGTTGATCACCAGATTTGCTTACTTTAGGCGCATTACATTTGTCATTAGAGACCATAGGTGTGATTATTAGTGGGGATTTATCTCCTCATTCTGTGCTTCTCCACCCTGGACCCCCTGGAGTTAAACTGGTGAGCATCTTAATTAGTGCTGTGGCGTGGACTCGCGTTTCTGGGATGCGCTGTGGCGGTCCCCATGTGAGTGATCACAATGATTTTTAATCAAAATAACGGCGCAGGCGCGACATGGCACAGCTCTGAGGTCTCCGTTTTTTTTTCTCCGCTCCGCGGTTTCTGGTCGACCTGTTTCATGGTTCAGGTTTCAGCTGCAGCGTGAGTTCTCTATCTGGTCCAGGAGGAGGCGTGTCCGGGGCACAGCTGAGTGCGGAGAGCACCCCGAGTTACTTCACGCACGCTGAGCAGAGCTCTCCGGGGTTTTTGTTAGTTTGTTTTCACAATTTGTTTCTCTGGACCAGAGACTCTGGACCATGTGAAGAAAAATAATTCAGCCAAAAGCCGGCGTCCGTCTCAAGGGCTCGCCGGACGGCGGACACGCCTCCTGAAAACCGGACAGTCCGTCCTAAAGCCGGACTATGGCCACCCCCATTCCACGTCAAATTAATAGTTTTTCGGCACACCTGACAAAAAGCCTCTCGATCATTACCCATGACTGGTTTAGCCAGCCTTTAGATAATGGGTCGTCGAGCCAAAGTTTGGAAAACTTACATTTTCCCCATTGTTTGCGGTGCTACTTGCTAGCTTCTACATGAGTTATCCTGACACCACGCATGCACAATAAAGCTGTTGTGCGCATGTGCAAGGCTATCAACAGCGTTCAGGGTTCTGCTGTCCTGTCAGCACGATAAAAAGACGTTTTTAGTTAAACGAATGGGGAAGGTTAAAATATTTTAATTTTGTGACAGAAATTTACTACCAAGTCGGAATTTTTTTACTACCAAATGCAGTAATTTACTACCTTTTAAGGGCCTTAATTTGAGCACATTTCATTTACTACCTTTTACTACCTTTTACCACCGCGCGGAAACCCTGTGCTCCCCAGGACTAATGTTACTTCAAAATAATTGTTAATTTCACAGAACAGGCATTGAGTGTTTTTGAAAAAACAAAACAAAAAACACGCTTTTAAATGCACTGTTAGCTTGAAGAGTAATAATCATTTATACAACAGCATCTTAATGCATCAGGTCTTTTTATAAAATATCAAATTTTACAGTTGTGTGTCTGGTGCCATGACACCCTGATCTGACATTCATTAACCTTCACTTTACAGCATTAATAAAGGGCCCACATTTCCAATTGATCAAATGGCAAGACAGTAATAAGAGAAATGTGACAGACAGACAGACATTCTAATGTAAATTAATAGAATCAAAAATTACAGCTCTTGTGTGAAAAGCTAAGTATTAACACGCTGTGTGGTGAAACTGTATATACCACATTAATCCTGACCATCTGTGATCTTCTCCAGTAATAGAACAATCTGGACAACACTTTAAAGTGAATGAAATGCTCGTGCGTCACCTGTCCGCACTGCAGCATCTGTTTTTCTTTGTCTGGTGACTGGTTTAAAGTTTCCCTTTCGGGCTTGATTGGTTGCCAGGGCTGTTAAATGACACAGGCTGAGAGCAGAGATTGATGGTTCAAGTGATAAACACACAGGTAATGAAAGCAAAAGGCTGATGGATTCGACCATGCTGCTCCTAATGGCCTCCAGTATCACCTGGCTAATGGCTTAGGCCTTTGAGAAAGAGAGAGAGAGAGGCAAGAGAACAGAGACGTTATAGAGAAGTGGCTGCACTATGCACAATACACTCAGTCAGAGACACAAACAGTGAGTTTGCAGACCTAATTGCTGACTGGTGACCCAGTAGAGCTGCAGCTTGCCGTGGCCTCAAATACCCCCACTAAATGCACTTTTTGTTCTCAGGTTTCAGAAAATAACCAGAAGTCAGTGTGTTGCTTTGCTTCTACCTGCATGCAAAGCTCCTTGCTAATAGGACTTCAGGGAACTATTTTGAACTGCACAGGAACCATTGTTTTCCTCTCTCTCAAGTTACACAGTTAAATCCAGACTAACTTTTACAACAGCTGAAAACCAACACTGAGCAGGCTAATTTGCACACTTGCTTTTCTATGTATGCACATCATTTAGATGGAACTAAGCGAACATACTCCTAAAGAAAGATGCAGCAGATTCCAGAAGTAGGGCATGGTTCATTCAGATATTTTCCTCTGTGGTCAGAGGAGTGACGTTAGCCACTGAAGCCTACTCCGTTATTACAGACCAAGAAGAAATGCCAAGTCTTGTTCCTGACATCAACTTTAAAGAAAAACTAACTAAATAAACAAACTTTATAAGCTTGGGATGGTCCTACACTGTGATTTATAAACCAACATGTATGTATCATGTAATGAGGTGAAGAAAATGCTGTCAACTTTCACAACCATTGTCAAAAACAAATACAAATCACAAAAGAAAGGCAGCCCTCTGCTAAATGTTCCCTCCCTCTTTCCCTCTGCTATTTTCTTTATCCCACGATTTTTTTTAGCCCACTTCCCGTTCTCACACATGAACATACATAAACGTCACCACCACACAGAGAACACAGCGGGTTTGTTTGTGGGAGATTTCTTTTCCTTGCTCACACTTTCGTGGACAGCTTTAACTCAACTTCAGAGGACAATGGGGTGTAGAAGGCAGCATTTATCTGTTTAACTAGTTACAGAAGGATGGTTTGAATGTTTTTTGTCTCCCCAGATGGAACACTGTTAGAGTATAACCCATGTGGTGTGAGCATGTGAATAGATTCTTTGGTGCAGAGTTCCCATCATTCCCTTCCCAGTTCTGACTCACGGTCTGGGCTTACTTCCTCAGAAACATACCACGTACCATAAGGAATTTACACCATATTAGGAACTGAGCGCTAAGCAGTTAACATAATTTGAACATCAGATATGCTCAGGAAAAAATTAATTAAGTGAAATTTCGACAGTGCCATGAAACTCCTCTTCGCGGATTTATCCAGAGACACAAAACTTACAGAGCTGCTTAATAGATGTTTGTGTCCTGACACTCAGCTTCAGTGAACAGGATGTTTTGTTAGAACCGACTCATAAACATAAATGTAATCATGGGCAGTAATCGCAAACACAAATCTGAGAAAGCCATTTACACTAACTCAGCAAATATCCTGCTGATAATCTTGTTTACAATGACCAGCTGAACGACAGATAAAAAGATGGGACTTGGACTGTGATTGGGTCTAAAAATATATTGGCTCTGAGCTTTTATAACTACTTCCTACCAGAGTGAATGAACAGTTCCCAGAAAATGTTGTCTTAAATTTTCCAGAAAGTGCATAAATTCCACACATAAATAAAAATAAAAACAAATTTACTCCCATTCCAATGTCTTTCATGAATTTTTTTCCTAATCACTTAAAGAGCTGTTTCCCAAGTCAACAAAACTCCATAGAAAAGTCAGAAGACTCATATAAGCTACTCCAGAACAAAAAAAAATATATTATTGCTGCTTTGTTCTTTACTTTTGTGTCATGTGTCTGCATTTGAAACAGTATGAAGATGAAGTACAATTTACTTCACGATATTCATTTCTATTTATAAAGCCAATTGCTGCTTATACGAGTCTGAAACAGCCCTGTCAGTGGTGATGAAATTTCATATTCATGAAATTTCCACGGCAATCTCCTTCCATGAAATGTATAGAGGGATTACCTATGTAAATTATGCATGCCAAACAGGCGAAGGAGAGGTCAGTGTCGTGATTGGAATAAGCAATGACCACTTTAAGCCTAGCCTTTGTAATAATACATCAGATTATATGATAAAACAGACTTTCACACCATGCTGCTACAGTATATTTCACAGTGGTTTGTTGCTTTTTGAGTTCACATCACTTTAAAATTAATCCAATTTTCCTTCCAATGATTACTGCACAAACACCATTAATAAATCATTTAAAATAACAGTTCTATTTAAGTTTTCCGATTGGTTTTAGAAGTTTTAGAACATTTTGTATCAGTAGTTTAGAAGTTTGGGTTCTTTTAAGTCCCTCACCAAAGGCCTGCAAATTACCCATTGTCCAGAAGTTTCATTCACAAAGCAACTGCTCTAGTCTATTGTTGGACATCTAACACTGTTTCATGTACTGTCCCTGATCAAATAAACATGAATCAACAAATACTAAGAACCAAAAATAACCACTGGGATCAAACATACTCCTACAGTGTGGTCTGGGGATTTCAGGGCACATGTGATGTATGTTAAGTGCAGAAACTACCAGCTACCCTGGTCTCTACATGAATCGTGTGTTACATAAGACAGAGAAAATGATACACATTGAATCAGTAGCCCCCCCCCACACACACACACACACACACACACAAATCCCCTGTTCACCAGATTGTCTTCTATTATATATCAGAATGCTGTTGTTCCACATGTCCATACACACCTGATGATTTTAAACAAGAATCAAAATAAATCAATTAAGTCTCAGCAATGTAGCAGAGTCTAAAAGCCAACTCTCATGCACAAATGCATATTCACACATGCACAGTCTGCTTGATCTCTGTGGCAAGGACATCTGGCAGATTACACAAGTTGGCTATGTGTGGAGAGCGCACGTGAGTGTCTGCAGAAGCTGCATGTTGCAGGAGGCAGTGTGCTTGTGTTTATAAGGACAATTTACTTCAAGTTGCATCTGCAAAATATGATGCTTCTTTTTAAATGACAACCATTTAGGACCAAAGCTAAAGTACAAAACCTGATCTGGGGATTGCTTTAGGTTAATAATCAAAGTTGGCTAGCTGTGATAAAAGCTCCCAAAGAACAATAAATGTCATGCTTGAATCAATCCTTATGGCAGATGTGTGACCACAGGCAATATCATTTCCCCATTTCACTCAATAGCAAATGAAAACTGTTGTGACTCATTAAGACAGTGAATGGATTCACAGAGTGTAAGATTAAGACTTCAGCTGCTGCTGTGAGGCAGAACAACCTGACCAACCCAAGGGTAACAAAATACCATTTAATATAACTGTATTGCAAGGCAAGGGGGAATAAACCTCAATCATTTCACAAGAGATGGGCAAAGATGGCGATTTACTCTGTGTGTGTGTTATCTGGGACTACAAGGAGAAAAATGTGTGTGTGTGTGTGTGTGTGCGCGTGTGTGCAACTTACCTGATGCGTGACCATGAGGGAGCAGGAGGAAGAGGAGGAGAAGCGTGGAGGCTGCCAGCCTGTGGGCTACAGAGGAGGGGGCAGAGGAAGAGGAGGACAGGGCTCTCGTCGGAAACGCTACCATTCCATCGCACATCTTTTCCTTTCCACAACCAGGGAGAGTCCTCTACGGCTTAACCTGTCCAGGCCACATTGAGAGGAAGGGATATTGTGAGAGGGGGAGGGAGAGTGCGGATTACTATCAACATTCAGCGAGGATTATGTAACCAGAAGCAACTCAGAGAAAATGAAGGGAATAAGGAGAGACAGCTATATAGATTTTTTGACAAATTGTGTGTCTGAGAAAAGGCCATTGCTGCACGTTATTACTTAGCAGTTGGTTTGATAAAGCCAAGAACTGTATAAAGAACTATCAGTTTATTTTCTCTTATATATGCTCTGTAAACAACATGCACCAGTGGCAGCAACTATCAGAGTGTCCTCATCTTACCCTATTCCCTAATCTTGGCTTTGGCACAAGATCTATCTGCATAAACCCATTACTATAAGAGGTGACGTAACAGTGAAACATCACCAACTCCTTTCACAAAACATTTCAAACCAGGCTCAAGATGCCTTCTGGCCATCTTGGGGGGGGGGTGGGATGCTGCTGCTGCTATGAGACTTTAGCCACCAAGTGAGGTAGAAACAGTGCTGTAACATTCAACATAATAAGATGGCTTCATGGTTCAAGGATATGATGCAGTAATGACGTATACAGTCTGTGACCAGCCGACCATGGGAACTGAAACTAAGCATAAACAGCAATCCACATAATCACTTCTGAGAAGATGGCAAGCTAATTCTTTTAACAAACTGTATTTCCACAAACTCATAATTGAGGTGGCAGTGAGGTTTATCTGCAACCTTTACAAAATAATCATTTGAAGGAGATGTGTCACACATTTTATTCATCAGTACGTAGTGATCTACACTGAGTTGGCTTCTTCATTACTGTAGTAAAAGATCCCATCCTCGTGAACTTGGCCAGACAGCTGAGACAGCTCATCTTCAAATCAGAATATCTTTATTGTCATTGTAACAAGTACAACAAAATTAGATTAGATGCAGACATATCACAGAACTGTTTTGTGTTCCCAAACTATTAGAAGTAGAGGGGTTAAATCAGTACAAAAAACTTTAAGTGATAACAAATGCAACCTTTGCACAAATCACTACTAGAAAGCGAGAAGTTGTGTTTTAAGCTACATTTGAATGTAGTTTTATAGCATAATTGTTATTGGATGCAGAAGCTTAGAAAATGAACAACAAGAAAAGCCTTAAATAAAGGTTTGTATTTATGGCCATATTGCAGAACTACTACGTGCATCAGGAAATTAACTGAAGCAAACACTCCATTATGTAAGATTTTCTAACTCTAAAATAGAGAAATATTTTTGGAGTTGATAAAATGTTCAGTTTCCACATAATGTGACTTTTTATCTCATAGAAATGATACTAGCTGACAGATCCTGCCTTGATGTGCATGGCCTGCTATAGACAGGGGTGCACATAAATTTTTTTCAATAAGGTACTCAAGTGAGTACCAAACTGCAATTATTAGTACACCATTTAGAAAATAGTGGTATTAGTGCATCTCTACTGTCAAGTATATTATTAATGCAAATCAACCAATAATATCAGCCTATAACACTTTGGATTCCTACACCCAAATTAAACATTTTCCCTGCTTATTCTACTAGCTTTTGTAAGCAGTTTAGGGAAAACAATTATTAAAAATAAAATTATTCCAACATAGCAAAAAGTAGCAAAAGTAAACAACTAAAAGTAGAAGTGGCCACATAGACTAAAGATTTTGAGAGCTGTCAATAAAGAAAACAACATTCTCAAGAGAAGGCAATGAACCTATTAACATTTTTAAAAAACAGGAGCTCATACCCACAGTAATGGTATGACTGAACCAAAGCTTTATTTCCATGGTCAAACTAAATTGCCAATATCTTGCTTCTGAGTGCAAATGGAAAATGTTAAACTGTTATTCAGTTTTTTTTTCTTCAAATAATTCAAGAGTCATGGGCCTAAACTGGCATTGATAAGATGACAACAAACAGGTAAACAGGCTAAATTTTAGTGACCATGCTGTACTTGAGGCTGGAAAATTAGGCAAAACCTAATTTCCTTAGGAAAATGTACCATCAACTGTAAAACTTTACACTACGGGTATAAAACTTACAGGAACAACTTGATGGCAATTCTAGTCAGCATGTCATATCTGCTGTGTAGGATGTCTTTTGGGGTCAAAAGTAATAAAACTATTTAAGTAAATTAGAAAATTTGGGCATACCGTTTTATTACTTTCGGAATGTGGAAAAACAAGCCATCTGTCTCAAAAAGCCACCATAAGGGGAAACTGCCTGCAAAATTCAGTAACTGGTAACTAATTGATAGTTATCATTATCAGAGAGGACAGGGTATTCTACTCGTCCACATTTAAAGTATTCTATAATCAATATTGTTACCATTTGTAACAAGGTAGCAATATTCCACTGTATACCACCTTTGATGTCCCCAATAAAAGAATAGAGAAGCATACCTGCAGGTGGTACAAGCAAGTGTGACCGTGACGCAAGTCAAATTTGGCAGGACAGCTTGGTTACTGTAGTCAGCCAAAAAGCTGCTAGTCAAAAGGACAAGCTAGGGACCTGAGCCAGCAGTTTAATCCATCAATACTTCCTCATTTTTCATGCTGGTATCAAAATGCAGAAGCACTCAAAGGGTTGGTTATATTTGTGTGTGTATATATATATATATATATATATATATATATATATATATATATATATATATATAATTTCATTTTTTTAATGTCTGAGAAACATCAAGGATGAATGAAAGTCAAGGGATAGCCAAAAAGATCCTATAGCTGAGTGGAGTTAACTACCGTACTTTAGATGGAATATATTTCATGATTGACCACCTTAAAAATGCTGAAGATAGAGTACTGGCCTGCCAGTTCTTCTGCAAAGTGAAAACTTAAGCAGAATTAGTTTAATTGCTCTCATGCAACACAGCCTGAGAATTGACAAAGCCATTACCTAGTAGCCTGTGCTAAAGAATCCTATTAAATATAGCATCCAATTTGCTACAACAAGGTACTTCAGATCTTCAGAGAAATTTTTGCTGATCTTATGATGTGCTGCTTTTATGATCTTGGAATTATTGAATTAATAACAAAGTGTGAAGCTTTTACAGTCAAAGCAACAGCTTACTTTCAGTTTGAATATCAACATGACATGCAACTATGTGGTTTTCCGGTCAGGTAATGACAACGATGTTGAGTCTAAACAAAATTTAAAAAGTAGTTAATTTAGATGAACAGAACTGAAGAGAGAAAGGTTATACAAATGTGTATTGAGAGGAGAAAAAAAATGTCTTTATTTAAAGACAAAAAACATGGTTAAACATGCTTAAAATATGCAAAAGATAGAAAATGTGATCATATACCGGTACTTCAAAAATCACATACAACAATTAAAAATAAATACAATTTAACACTGTACTTGGATGGACATCAATTCATTCCGATAGCATCAACACCATGCTCCTTAACAATACAGAAACCCTGGCAGTACTTGCCATGGAGCCATTCAAAAACTGGCACCACAGGTTTTAGCTTAACAGCATGCTTTAAAACAAAAGCACAGTACATTATAATTGAAACATGAAAATATGCTTAATGTATGAACTTCACTGATGAAAAAAATCTACTGTTTGCATGCCACCTCCGTACAAAATGTTTCATAATGCAAATAATTTTTGCTTACATGTTAAAAATAATTTCAAGACAGCTATTCTGAATGTCAAAACTCTAGCTCTTATAATGTCCCAGGGAATTAAAGAAGTTTCAAAGCGAAATACGATTTCCATTCTATATCTTTAAGATTTCACTTGGAAAAAAATCCCCAAAAACCTATACAACTCCCTACTTCTGATACCAACAAGACAAGCAGCCAGCCAGCAGGCTGCTACTGCAGTTTTTCAGCTGCCCGAGGCTCCTGGAATGCAAAAGGAGCCAGCAGAGCAGCAGTGCAGGCATGTGTCCGGGAACAGAGAACACTCAGTGTGCCAAAGGAACAGCCGAGAGAAGGTTTCCACCCAAAAGGCCCCAGTGCTACTGCTGCTGGTAGAGCCTGCGTGGGCCTGTGGAGGGAGCCCAGAGACAGGACTCTGCATGGCAGCACAGAAAGGACTCTTTGTTATTAAGCATTATGCACCATTAAGCCCCAGAGCTACTCAGCATCACTCTGTACTGCTGCAAAAAGGGACAGAAACACTGGGTGAAGAGCATAAACATATAATGGGGGAAAAACATAAGGAAAAGTTAGATTAAATATGAAAATAAAAGGAAAAGAGCTGAAAATGTGCTAAAAAAAGGACATCTTCCAACAAGTCAATGTTAACTAGATTTTGACTGAAAATTACTCAACACATTAATCAACACAAAAAATAAATCAGTTCTTCCTTTGCCCACATCCAGCTATCTTAAAAGTTTTATAACACAGGGTTTTTGGTCTTTTTTGAAGTCTTGCTGACAAACAAACAACGATGACATACCTCCCACTCAGCTCTCATCCTGTCTGAGGAAAGTGACAAGAGCAACACCACTGTGCTAAGGTGACAGTGATTAAAAGGAAAACAAGGCAGCAGGTTTGACAACAGATGCAGTGTCCTGAATACCAAGTGAACAAGGAACTAGGTAAACTCATACATTCTCCAGATACCTAAGACATTGTATTTCCACAGAACAAGTGCTAATGACAAGCAAAAACAATAAAACGATGAGTGATTACTGCAAAACAAAGTAATCAATACACAGGAAAGTGTTTATTCACAACAGGGTTTCACTGTTAAGGGACCAGCTCATCTACAGGATCATCTTTGATTTGCCTAGTGGAACAAATTTAATGAAGTAAGGTAATTCAATACACTAGTGGAAAATAAGAAAAATGTTGCTTAAAATTGAAAACTTTATTATAAGATTGTATGACACAAATCTGGATTACTACAGCTTTTTAATATGGTACAGTATGCATTTTCCTCAAACTAACAACCCTTTGTACACAAAAATGTGACTCCATCGACCCCCTTCCTGACTTCAGAGTAAACATTTCACATCTGGATTTCCCTATCTTCTGCAATAGCAAATGTCACATCTTACCTAACCCTGCTGACAGGAAACTACTCAAACTTGTATTTGCGAAAAAGCTAGTGGGTGAGAAATACCATTAGTGGGGATGTTTAGTTTAAAAAGCGCCACAAAACTCAATAACAAATACCTGAAACTGTATAAAACGTGATGTTCAGGCTCTCCAGTCGTCCTAAAGCAGTCACACGCTTTGACACGTGCAACTGTACTGCGAGCTATTTAAACAAAGAGTGTGGTGGGCTGCCAACACACACACACACACACACACACACACACACACACACACACACACACACACACACACACACACACACACACACACACACACACACACACACACACAAGATAAAAACAAAGACAAAGGCAAACTAACCAAGTTCAAATGTAGCAACATAACTACCTACACTCAAGAGTTTAGGGTTTCTTTACAGAGTCGACTGACTCAAATACCGTAATACCGACACACCTGACTTCCTCGTAGCTCTTTATTGTTCATGTGACCTGTGTAACAATACAGTATCGTCACAGCTGTTACAGAGGGAAACTCTTACTGTTTATCCAACCACTTTGTTAAGGTTTTGTTCACCACAGTTTAAAACTTATATACTACAAACTTCCGAGGAATATAACATCATATTATGGTATTTATCTAAACGTCCTAGCAGAACACGGCTAGCGTAGTTTCTATACCCCTTTAAAAAAACAACCAAAAACAACGTTTTCCTTTAACAAATTAGTAAATACTATCGAAGCTATAATCGTTTCTCCCTGTTTGTTGCTGTTTAATCAATAGGTACAAACAGACTAAGAGAATATGAGACGCAGTAAAGAGGTCTCGTAGTGGCCTATCGTGCTTAGCTTGCGAAAAAAACTCACCAATGTAAAGGTTACCAGTGGCGAACTCTCCTCTGTCCGGTTCACATTCGAGACATTAACGGCAGCTTGAGAGGCGACACCCAAAGTGGACGCGAAAAATAGATCAAATATTATGTTTCCGTCGTCGAGCCCTGTCAGTGCCGCTCCGTCACTCGTCGTCCTCGGCTCGTCAGCTCTTTATTTTAGGTGAGCGGAAACACTCGCTGTGAAAACTCTACAGGGCTGCCTAGCTCTCGCGCGGTCTCCATGGCTACCTCTCTAATGGGCGGAGCCAAATCTATGAAAACCTCTACTTCAAAATAAATGCACGACAGTTCAGAGACAAAAGAATCCAGAGTATTTCAACGTAAAGGAAATAAAAAGAGACGAAAACGAATACCACAAATACGGTGTGTGCAAATATCATGTGTCTTATGAACTGGTCTGAACTATCCTCAACTTGTTTATCTTTGTGAAGCAGAAATATTTCTAATACTCAATAACTAAACATGGCATTTTGTCTTAATTTTGTAACTGAGAAACGAGTAAAATGCAAATAGGTGAGTAAATGAACATTTTATATAATTTCCTTTAAAAGGAATATTAATTGTGTACAAATACGTATACATGAATAATTTATAGCCCCTGGCTTTTTCCCTAAAAGTTCCCAGTTTTATTATTTGTTTCTTCCAGAGAAAGCATCTCTTACATTTTTACGTTCATCCTAATTGGGTCATCATATAGCCTCTTGTCCCCTGCTTACACCTTTATGTTTTAATTTTCTGACTTTCCCCCAAAATATTATTAATAAAATACATAGTCTTTCCAGCAATTAATGACCATTCAATAACAAGAATAAACTCTAGCTTAACTTGTCCAATAAAGACTCTGAAAAGACATATATTTATTCTGGGTTTTAGTAACCATGGTCTTCTAAATTAAATAAAAATGTGACCAATAAAATGGTCCAACAGTTATTATGATTAGACTTGCTTCACAAGAGAAAAATACATTCTGTAAAAAAGTTTCTCTATATGGTACTCTTTTTGTTTTTCTAGGTTGCAAAAATAGGACTGAGGCATATTCACGTCATAGGTCATCATGAGAGACAAAGTGTAATGACGTTGTACAAAAAAAGACGTAATGCTGCCATCTAGTGGTTATTTTCTTGGGTAAAGCTTTATCGCTTTTGGACAACATTACTGTAATATCAAATTTTGTAACAATAAAATATATTATTAGAACTTTTAAATAATAATGAAAAAGTATAAACATGTTTAAAATAACCACAGGCGTAATTTGTCGCTCAAAACAATTTTATAAGTCACTCAAGTAACAGAGGACGGTACTATGTAGAACTATGAGAACACCTCGGTGTTAGCATAATGGTTGCTCCCGGATACTTGCTCCACTTCGAGGTGCCCTTCACTCCAATATCCGTACCCTCCTCACTTCTGCAGCTTCTCTTGGCAGGTGAATTCTTTTCATAAATTATTCTAGCTGACATATGCATGAGTTGGAACAAATGTTTTAGTTAAATGATGGGTTAACACGGTGTGTCTGGGGTGAGAACGTACGTTTGGGGCTCGTCGTGCTAGCTAAACAAAGTGAACAAACAATTCCCATTCAGTCAAATCTGCAAGTTAGCTACAATGTTTTAACACAGAGAGAAGTATCGATGCATTATGTAACGTTGTCTTTGTGTTTTGTTAGGCTAAGCTTTTGTTGCTTTTTGTTTTTACCTGCAACAGATAGTTACGTTGATCTTTTATTGACATTATGATGAAAATTCATGGGTTTTAAATGTTAGTACTCACGTGACTGTGTTTTATAGTACAACATGGACAGGCATGCATGTTAAGTTGCCTGCGCAGGTATTTATTGTTTGATTTAGTCTCTCCTACTCCACGAATGAAGACTGAGAGATTTTGTGTTAACCTGTGCAATTTTAAAAGCATTATTTGGTTAATAATGATGAATTTAATGTTTAAGGGCTAAATTCACACATTGGAATGCAAATAAAAATATTTCAGTGATGGAACCATTGTATGCATGTAAAAGGAATGACAATATTTCTAATTGTGCTTGCCTTGACAGATGCAATGACACCAGAGCTGCATCAGCAGAATTAAAATCAAAGCTATAAGACGTAAGGAAACCAAACCACTAAAATGGCATCTTCACAAGTGCGGCTGAAAATCCTCCCCAGTGTTCGTTGTCTTTTTGATAAAATGGTTCAGATTAAAGTAGAAGGCCTTGCGCCTCAGAAATCGGTGAAGCTGAGATCCAAACTGGTTGATGACAAGGGGGTGACTTTCAAAGCTTCTGCCCATTACATAGCAGATAAAACTGGCCAGGTGGATTTATGCACTTCAGCTTCCCTGGCAGGGAGTTACACTGGTGTGGAACCCATGGGTCTGTTTTGGACCATGACACCAGACACTCCATATAGTAAGCACTTAAAGAAGAATGTGCTCAGCCCAACTCTGGTGGAGTTACAAGCCCTTTGTGATGAGACTGGTGAGCTCTTGGCATCTGAAACCAATGAGAGAGGATATCTAATTGAGGGAATGAAGAGAATACCTGTGGAGGAGGGGAATATCAGAGGTGTCCTCTTCATACCACCAGGTTAGCGGTGAGACAGAACAGTGATGTAAATGAATCTATACTATAACTTTCATTTTTTACATTTTATTTGTATTGATTTCCTTCAGGAGAGGGCCCGTTTCCTGGAATCATTGATATGTACACTTTTGGGGGAGGCCTTACTGAACCCAGGGCCAGCCTGTTGGCAAGTAAAGGTTTTGTGGTGCTGGCCCTGGCATATTATCGTTACTATGGTTTACCTAAAAACCCACAAAACCTAAACTTGGAGTACTTTGAAGAGGCTTTGACGTATCTGCAAAAACGCCCAGAGGTAAGTATTAAAGATTAAAGCATCAGTGAGAATATTATTTAAAATGTTTGTTAATTCCATATTTGTATATGTAAAAGAACAATGTCCAACTATCAAAAATTCTATTCATATATTCTGTCAATGTTGCCATCTGCTGGTTGTTCTCTTAAGTCACTGTCATCAATTTTTGCTAAATTAAACATGATGCTGGGGCTGAATTAATTAGATCATCAGCCTGATTATTCAGCTTTTTTTGTAAAATAATTTACTAACTGCCTTAATTTTACACAAAACCCTCAGTTTGTGTGGTAAAGCAAGAAAACAACGTATCCTAACTCTTAAATCAGACGCTACCTTGACATTTGCCAACTACCTGAATGCTTTTAAGGATCAATCAGACCTCCTACATGGCAACAGCACTAAAATACAATTGCAGCCACCCTCCAGCCTCGCAAAAGCTACTTAGGGTGGCTCTGATAGCACAGCAAATATTTTGAAGTGTTCACCGGAACAGCTTAAAGCCACATTGTGGAGGATTTCATCAAGAGAGCAGTTTTTGAATCTAACGTCCAAAGGCTCCTCCTCAAAACATCTCGACACGCGCGTCCAGTCGCGTGTGCGCGCATGCACACGGCTCATATATGTTGCGGGCATAAACTGTACAGCTCAATGTGTAAGGTTTAATAACTCACAGTTCACAATCTTATTCCAATACTACGAGGGTCTGATGAGCCCTCTCTGTCCCTGCTGCTTCTGATATTAGCTCTGTTAGAAGCGAGCTGCTGCTGGTTCTGAAGCTGAACTTGACTCGGCCCTGGATGAATTTTCTGACCAAAATAAACGCATAACCCTGGCAAACCTTGCCATTCTGTGAGGTGAAAGGTTTAAAAATAAAAATAAATCCATCTTTAGCTGGGAAATGGGTAGGTTTTTAGTAGAAATGAGCTGTGAGGCTGAGACGCAAACAGAAACACACGGAGCGTCCTGTACGAGAGCGCCCCCTACTGGTACAGGTTTGGTCGATACGCGTGCATGTTGAGAGAATGCAGAAATTTGAATTTCATTGGCTGAAAAATGTCGGCGGCAAGAAATAATGCAAAGGGGTCTCTAGGAGGAAGGAGGGTCTTCATCAGAATGACATGTTGTGGAACTCAACCCATAGATCATAGTTTAGACCTGAAATATCATTTAAAACATTTAGAAAACTTTGATACATAGAAAAATGCTCCAGAGAGCTGCTTTAATGTAGTTCTTATTGGATCGAATGGCATCTGTATAAGCGAGCCCAATCCATAAAGGCTCCACTGCACAATCTGCAAGGTTTAAATGATCAGGAACAGCATGTCCTTTTTCCATACCACGATTGGCCCGAGTTACTTTAGCTGTAAGAGAACTTTACTGGTATTAGCTTGTCATAAGGTTTTGACCTACGTAGTTCTGAATGGGAATTGTGGCAGGTTTAAACATGTTGTGTTAAACATTGATTCAGTAAAGGGTTACACGAATGCAGGACAAAGCTGTAATGGGCATTGTGCCTAAAGTAAAAGTGTTTCAAAAGCTGCACATGAAGGTAAACTTATGTAATTAATTTAATCTACAATCATTTTGTTTTTCTTTAGGTCCTGTAGACATAAAACCAGTTTCACAATTTCCTTGCGTGACCTACAACGGGCATATTTTCGTGTCTCTAGAATTTTGAGTTTTGTCGAAACATTTGCAAGACAAATTTCCTCTCAATATAGACAGAGTTGTGTGTGTGACTGCCATGAAACCCCTGGGAGTGTGACAAAATTACAAATACAATTAGAGTAAATTGTAAACCAATTGAGTGGGATTCCTGCTGAATTCTTTTTGGTTAACTTGTAATTTTGTGTCACAGACATTTACAGCCCATGCAGTGAGATAGTAATTTATTTCTCTCCAAGGCCTTTAAAATCAATACCTACAGCACAGAGTCTCTTTAAAAAATGTAGTTTTGACCAAACTGAGTAAATCCATTTACACAAAAATGTGTCTCAATCTCCGTACAGGTGACGAGTTCTGGGATCGGCATCATATCCATCTCACACAGTGGTGCTCTGGCTTTGGCAATGTCATCTTTTTTCTCTGGAATCGCAGCAACCGTCGTCATCAATGGCTGCAATGCAAATGTCGTGATTCCTTTACACTACAAGAACCACATAATTCCTCCTCTTCCACCTGTCCTAAAGAACATTAAAACCACAGACTCAGGACTTATTGATATACGAGACGTCTTGCCAGATCCCACTCTAGAAAAGAACAGGGCGTCTTTGATTCCCATTGAGCGTGCCACCTGCCAGTTCCTGTTTGCCTTTTCTGAAGACGACCACAACTGGAACAGCCCTTTTTTTGCCAAGCAGGCTGCTTCCATTCTTAAAAGTCACGGCAAAGACGGATTTGAGCTGGTCGGCTATCCAAAAGCCGGACACTTTCTGGAGATCCCTTACACTCCCTTCTGTCCATCTGGGTTTCACGGGGCCGTGGGGAGGGACGTGGTGTTTGGTGGGGAGCCAAAAGCCCACTCTGATTCTCAGCTGGATCTGTGGGAGAGGGTCCAGCAGTTCTTCAAGACCCACTTAGTGAACAAGAACACTGCTGTATAAAGCATCACAGAGTGTCTGCTCTTAACAATGCCTTTTATTCTCTATTATGGTACTAATATATACATTAGTCACTGTGGTGTTTAGTGATACGCTGAAATGTTAAGTTAATAATCATGTAATTAATGATTAATACATCTGTATGAGCATTTTAATCTTTGGCTTTTTGTTTGAGTTTTGTTGATATTTTAGAGATTTTTCAGCAATTTTGAAGTGTCTTTTTGTGTAAAAGTTATATTTTACCTTTTGTAGATCGCTAAATGGCCTCTGTTTGTAGAAATAGCCTGTGAGACCCTCAGGACTAATGAGGTAACGGCTAGTTTGAATGCAGCCAGGACCAATTAAGTGGATTGCTGCCATCTTAAAACAGATCTAGTCTCAAGATTTCATGACGGTTCATGAAAGGTTATTATATAAATCTTTAAACTGCCATAAGTATTGCACTGAGCACAGAGAACACCTTCTAGACTAGCGCCTACCTACTATCTTAATGCACTTCACTCTCTCCTGTGTTTTTCCCTCACTGTCACCTTAGAGACTAGTGTTCAACCATCTAAGTGGTTTGTTTAGGGTTAATGTCAGGGTTAGTTGTTTGTTAGTCTTGAGGTAACTTCTTGGTTACAATATCATTTGTAAGTCGCTTTGGATAAAAGCGTCTGCTAAATACATAAACACTGCATGGTAAATGATTCTGGCAGGAATTTTCTCATATTTTGCAGAAATAACATGCTAAATTTACAGTTTTGTAAACGTTTTAACCTGGCATGAACCATTATGAAATTTTGAGGATTGGAATTTTAAGAAGACAAGAATATATTTTGGTCTTGCTGCACTAGACTATTCGTTAGATTATCATTCAAATGCTAGAATTTCTTCCAACAGAGGCTGAGGAAGCTATCAATGATGGGTTTTGTATTTATAACTTTCTTATAAAGAAGCACACTTCAAAAAAAAAAAAAAAAACCCTGGAAGCGACAAATCATTCCCCTATTTCTAGAGTGCACCAGCAGTCACTCAACACAGAAATGTGGTTTATTTAATAGTTCCTTCAAAGAAGATTGACAATTCTGACTCACAAGAACAGAAGACAAAAACAAAACATCAGCATTTGTTTTAAATCTACAATTATTTAATATTTTGAAAAACTGTTTTGTCAAAATGATTCATTTGGATTCTCAATAGATTTGTAAAACTATGAGCAGTTTTTACCCTTTAAAGTCCTCAGCTGTTGACTTTAAATGTGTCCCAGATTGTTGAATGAGTCATTAAGTTTAGGATCACATCTAATTTACATACCAGTGAGATTCAGAACAAATTTAATGAATTATTAGTTGTGCAATTTAAAGTCCATTAATAATATTTAATGAAAGAGAATGACTGAAACACATAATTTGAATAGGTTTAATTTCTAAGGGATCCAGTTTATGGCTCTTTCATGTTTTGCTGTGCATTTAGCCCGACTCCATTTGACTGCAGTTTCAAGCACTGCAAATTAAAATGATTCTGATTGATCTCTGTTTTAAGATAAAACGATTTAATGAAAGTTGTTACTTTCAGGATGGCAATATCATCATAAATCCTTCTTGTGAAGAAATCAACACACTATAGACGCTGAGAGCCAATATCACATTAAGACAGTTTGCTCTTAATTTGACTTTTGCCAATTATTTTTGATTGTCTGACAAAACTATGTGAAATAACTGCAGGTGAGGCTGAGGAACATCTGCAAAAGGGCCATCAGCACCAGTGCCAGGTGTGTGTGTTTTATCTCCTCTTTGTACACAAATGACTGCAAATCAGTGGACATGTCTTCTCAAATTATGACACCACCGTCATTGGTTTGATCCAGATAATGGGGAGTCTGCATACAGGCAGGAGGTGGATCAGCTGGTCCACTGGTGCAGTCAGAATCACCCAAAGCGTATCCATAGAAAACCACTTTAAAAGATCTATAGTTATACAAAAACTTGTACATCATATATATATACACCATATTTCCTGGAAACCCAAGATCACTTTGTAATAAGTAATCAAAAATATCTGAACTATCACTTTAAGTAAACTATGTTTGGTAAACAGGTATGTCCTCTCTCCTATCTGGTATTTTTATGAAACTGAAGAGGAATGTGACACGTTCTTGTTAGAGTACTGACGGATGAAAACAACAGCATCAGTGCAAAGCGGGAACAGTATGGGAGATTAAACCCAGACATTTATTTTAATCATCATTTCTCCAAGCATTAAAGAGTTGAACAGGAAGCATTTATTAATGATAAGTTGTGGGCTTTAATTAAAAATAACTGTTTTAATCTTGTCATTTTTTTTGCCACATATTCAGCTTATTTAGTGTTTCATCTGTCATTCATAAGATCAAGTGGAGTTTCTTGGTGCTACAATAGAAGGAGGAGTTCTCCCTCCTCATGCTTGCTGCTCACGCTGGGAGATATTTACTTGGACCCCCACCCCCACCATCCAACCGCCTGTAACAGAGACTGGACTGGATTGGAGTAGCAGCTCTGCAGCCACTATGGTTTTTGCGCACAGAGATTACAGTGGTGTATTTTGGGGGGTGTGCGGTTCATTCCTGGAATGGACATGTCGCAATCTGTGGTTTTAGGTAGGCTGAATGTCGGGGAGCTCCATCCATCCAACCACGCATGTGACTTGTAATTTCCGTGCATGCAAACAAGGGAAATTACAGCTGTCTTTGCTGACTGAATATGATTTTTTCTCGTATTTTGCACCTTTTTTTGGACAAAAGATCATCTTATTGCTGGCAGCTGCACGAATCTCCATCCTGCACCTTCTTCACATCCTGTCATATGTTGATTTCCTCCTCCTTTTTATTTGCCACGACCAGAGAATCAGGTCAGGAATCCTGGCTGCTCAAGCTGTCTTAAAAATCGTCGGGGATCTCGGTGAATCGACATGGACGGATGGAGCCCGGCGGTGGCGGACGGTGCGGTCAATTTCACAGCAGCTCACCTCTGGCTGGACATCCAGAACGCGTCGAGTCCGGCGACCCGGTGGGACAGCAGCCCGCCCGCCGAGGGGACCGGGCTGGACGAGCAGCAGCGTCTCATCCGAGAGCAAGCCTACCGGGACTTCACCACCACCGTCCAGGTCTTCATCCTCATAGGGTCGCTGCTCGGTAAGACTGCTGCTCCCAAAAAGAGCACCCTTCAGGCTCATTCTCCACATTTCTTTATTTAAAGTACTCGATGATATGGGGTGCTGATTGTAAAGTTACACATTCAACAATTTACAGCAAAATTTGACCATTTTTAGTTTTTAATAATCTTGTCGAAACTAAATATTGAATTGAAATATATAAAGCTAATCCTAAATATTTGGATCATTTATATAAATTTAAACCTAAATATTTAGAGTCACATCCAAATATAAAAATGAAGCCTACATATTTAGAACAAAATCTAAATCTATAAGGTAAATCTTAATATTTTGAATCTAAGTAAAATGGGTTAAATTGAGGTAAATTTTAAGTTTTATAATCAAATATAAATAAATTCACACCTAAATTAAATTTAAATATATGAAGTTAAACTTAAATGTTTGGAATTATATCTAAAATTAAACTTAAATATTTAGAATGAAATCTAAAAATATAAAGTGGAACATAAATATTTAGAATTACATCTAAACTTATAAAATCAAACGTATATGCATTTAGAGTGAAATCATACAGACCTAAATATTTAGAATGAAATCTAAGTGTTACATGTAAATGTTAACGTGATTGTTTTAAACTAAATACTTAACTAGCAGCAATTCAGACTGCCATGAAACAAAATTAGCCCAATATAATATGAGAGGGATGAAAAGATGCCTAAAGTTTAAAAATTATTTTAGATTGTTTAACTGAGTCCTTTTGAGCAATTTAATCAATATGAAGAAATAACCTGGACAGGAACGTTGATAAATAAATGATCATGGTTAAATTAAGTCACTCAACCTTAAAGGGACTCTGAGACAGAGAGAGGATTTCTTCACACTGCTTTTATTTTGGTAGTCCACTTCCTTTTTACAGCTGTCTGAATTTGCACTTTGGCTAAATTTAGTTTAAAACCACCACAGTGGTTTTTATGTTTCAACATGATGTAACTTTATGTATTTAAATGTTTACTCTAAACATTCGTTTCAACATTAATATTTAAATTATTGTTTTGATATATATTTAAATACACCATTGCATTTTCCTAAATAAATGTAATGACTTCAAAATTTCATGTCTTTTTCAATAAACATGTCCCTGCTACCCAGGCCACTCTGATTTCACATGTGAAGTAAATGGATCTAAGTACATAAAAATAAAGTTTAATTCAAGAGAGAAATAGTTTGTCCTGAACACTAAAATAGGCCAATCAGGTTGGTAAAATAAACCTTTAAAACCTATTTTCTCTCTAATGACCACCAGGAAGCAAGTGAAAGGATGTCAGTCAAAATATATGCTGTTTACTTGATTTAAAATATCCATTTACTAATGGGTTTATGGTCCAAGTGTATAATTTTAGATCTACTCTAAACACCCACAAAGATCAAATTTTGCATTTATAATTTTATGTTTTCATATCATTTGGAAAGTGACTTATTGTGTGTTCTGTGGCTTTTATTGTACTTTTAAAACACATAAAGGGATATTTTAACAATTTTAAAGTGTTTCAGCATAAGTTATAAGTACTACCTTACCTATTGTGGATAAACTGCTTGAATAGCCTTTGTTCAGAGAAATAGTGTTTACTTCCTTTAGGACTGATGAGCTAACAGCTAGTCTGAGTGCAAGACCAAACTGTATTACTGCCAGTCTCTAAAATATAAATACTGTTTATGCAACATTATTTTAAATAACCTTTACATTGCAGTCAGTTTTGCATTCCATGGTTTATTTACATGAAGGTTGTGGTTTTTTACAAGCTGCAGCAAAATCTATTTCTTCTAGTCTAGTGGATCCAAGGTCAAACTAGGCAGGAATTCCCTAATATTTCTGCAAAAGTAACATCATTCGAAACTGACAGTCATGCAAGTTTGTAATGTAATGTTCGCCTGAACCTTTGGGAAAGTTTTATTTGGCACCAATTGTTTATATATGGGTTCATATGGACATCAATTAATGCTAATTAATTTAATAAATAATAATAATATGATATTATTACTAATTAATTTTTTAAATCTAATTTAATGTGAAACATGCATTAGAGCACATCATGCTTTATGGTAGGGACACCTTGTTGATGCCTATTTTAATTCTCATGGTTGAGACCTCGTATATCCAAAAGTGGCACTTTTCATGAAATTTAAAAAAATATTCTTTTACAATAAAAAGCCCTGGTCAAAAACTCTTCCTGGCTTTAAAAAAATGTCCATAAAACCACTGATTGATGTGAAAGACGACCAATAAAGCTGATTTGTTTAAAAATGTGAAAATGATGAAAAATAAAGATAGCCCAGCAGCAATGATTGCTAGCCTGTAGATATGTCTGGGAGTCTGCAGAGGAAAACTGACGGTCTAGTTCACTAGGCTAACGATTTGCAGGCTTTCAGTGAAAACCATGACTCTCTTGTAACATTTGCTTTTAAAAGGTCAAAATGCTAATAACATGACTTCAATATGGCTGTTAAACACGCTTTGGGCCGCCATGGTGGACACGTCCATTTGCATGTTCTAAACTCACTGAACATACATGTAAGTCCCGTCCTCTCTAACGGTAACGTGTTAATTTTGTTTTATAGACGTTAGCTTGATGCTAACAAATAACTGGATGTTAAACCTATACTGTTGGGGTTTAAATGCAAAAACATAAAAAAACACACTTTGCTTGAATTTGGTGCTGTTAGCCATCACCTTTAATCAATAATATTTACAGCCTAAATTAGGCTTCTCATAAGCTAAAACTGTTGACCTTGTGACCCTGTTGGTCCTTGGAGAAGAATCCACTATTTCTGAAACATAATCATCCTGTCTCAAAATGAGCGATGCAGATGAATGTGTTGTTTGTCACAAATGTGCCTGTGACATCCTGTGTTTTTCTGCTGAAATCCTCAGCTGTGAGTGTTGTTGGGAAAGGTCTGGACTGGGTGAGGTGCTGGATGTTTTAGTGGTGTGTAAAAAGAGGATTTTTATCATGATACAGAGGCCATTCTGTTTGCATGGGTGGAAAAAAAATAACATCTCATGTCCACGATGAGGTAGAGCATGGATGAATTTGGCTTATTTTTGTTTTGAATCTTGGGATGAATAAAACAACATCCTCTAAATTCTCCTGGGAAAAGCAGAATCTTCCTCACTGCGCTCTCAAAGCAAAATGTCGACATTGACAGAGTCACGGACTTCATTAGTCAGGAGCTGAAAGGTTCAGGGAGACACGTCTACATGTGGAGGAATATTAAACGCATGAAGAACACGATCAATAAAAAAAGATGGACGCTCTTTAGATTTTATTAGTTCCACATAAAACCATTTAGTTTCCCTCGATGTTCAGTTTTTGTCTAATGAGTTCAGAGACATAAAACGTTTATGAAGATAGAAAAATATGAATATGTTTTCATTAACAAAATGAACAACCACATTTCCTGTTTCAGTCAGAAGTCATAAAGAAGGCTGTTGACATTTCAAGGCACGACTTCATATTTTATTTACAAATCCTATTTGTAGTTGTGACTTTGCATTACAGTCATGTACTAATACTTTTTACACATTGTGTCCAAAATTAATATCCATCTTCCGTTATGTGTATATAAACAATAGAGATGTATAATAAAACATTTGGCCTAATATTAATTACATCCTGTCTGCGTTATGGATGAGTTGCACTGTTGTTGTGAACCTCGGGAACAGCAGTAAAAGACATGAACGTTTATTTTACATAGTTTTGGGCAGAAATATTTGTGATTATTATGTTTACATGCTGATTTGTTAATAATGATTTTTTGAATTGTTCCCAGTAAATATAATAATTTGCTTGATTTTTCTGCAAATGATCAGCGCGTTAGACCGTTGTATTCTGAGCTGTTAGCTGTTACGAGTAACTCTTGTCCCTCATCTCCTCACCATTCATGAAATACTTCCATCATGGGAAATAAAGTAATTATAACACCTCCGGTATTCAACAAAAAAGCTGCTAAATGTGCTGATAATGACTCACTCGTTTATCCTTAATTGCATGTGTTAATATCTTTATACATCTGCTTCACAACACTAACACAGAATACACAGCTGACCTACTTTTTGTTATTTTTATTGTTATTCCCTCTAGTTTGCCATCAGGTGAGATGAGAGAGCAATCCTTTTAGTGATTGTTCTGCCTCCCTATTGGCTGCTGGCTGGTTGTCAAGGTGTTTGTGAAGTGCCAGGAGACTATTTCAGGCTCTAAGAGGACAGATCAGGTTTAGAAGCAAAAAGCCAGCCTCGACCATAAAAGAAAGGAAGTTCGTTTGTTGCCTGGATGAAGACACGTGTGTAATTTTGTTCCTTAGTCACACATGTGCCTGAGTTTGCTAAGCACTCATTATGAGTAAGCTACAGCGCACGTGGGTTGTTCTTGATAACGCAGCTGAGCAGCACGCTGCACTGGAACTACAATCCCACACAGCATTTATGTCGCCGTCATCAGGAAGGAGAATATAGTTAATGACTGATTGAGATGTAATGTCAACAGGCAACGAAAAGCTCGACAACCCTAAATGCTCTGAATGTGGAGCCTCACAGGAAGCTAGTGGTTTAGTGTTTTCCCATCAAGAGTAGGAATTTGTTTCAGATTGTGACAAAATGTAAGAATCACCACCTTTCATCCCAGGGTTTTAGATCATTTTATGTTATGAAAGGATGGATTTAGTCATTTTGGTCAAATCTGCTTTGTTCTCTATTTAAAAGTCCACCTGTATCTTCTCCACAGCTATGCAGCAGACACCATTTCATAACATCATCAGGATTATGAAATATTTGCCACCAGCTCCTATTTGTGTAATTCTGGATTATTATTTCCTCTGAGTCAGCCACACAGAGCTGGGTATATTTCATTAATGCTGCTATATTAGAGCTTCCCTGAAGTACTTCTTCCGGTTTTGCTCTGAAATACGGCGTGTTCCTGAAATATTGAAGCACATCGTGTTCTCCCCAAAACTGCTTGTTCTTATCTGGGCACATCTGGAACTTTTCAGGTCAAATTTCAAATGTGTTTCTTAATTAACTTTGAAAATTGAACAGCTGATGATGATGATGACTTCCTCTGAGTCACAGACACCAGGAATAAACTTTCCTAATATTTGTGAAATATTTAGCTCTGTTTCTATATTTAAGAGCAGATATAACACTCTGTTGGTAATTACTTTTGAAGATGTCACATGTTGCTCTGTGTGAGTTCACCACGGGATGTATCAAATTCACCTTCTACAACCTCATTAAGAGCCACCAACCTCCAAGTTATGAATAAATCTTCTCATAAAATACCACGCTTTGCACTTAACCAAGTGCTCTCATTGGTTTTAGATCAGATTGATTTAGTCACCCTGCTGAGAAATACTACCTCAGTCATGCAGTCATGATGGAAGTCAGTTAGCATGCTCAGCAGAAATATGATGTGCTATAACGTCTGGATTATTGTGCTTATTTCAGTTTCTATATAGAGCGAACCCAACCACAAAATGTTCCTCATCATAATTATCTTCTTTTTTCCTCACTGATCAAAGCCACAAACTGAACATTTTCCAGCTATGAATGGAGCTGCAACATTCAAAAGTTAGTTCACTCGCAATCGTTTAATCATTTTATTCTTTGGGTTCTGGTTTTTCTGGTTTTTGGCTTCAAATTTGATTCCTTTTCCCATTTTTTGATTTTCTTTTTTGACAACGTGCCAGAACCATTTAGTTAATTATAACCAACTGACTCAGAAATCAAGAAACCTTTTTGGGTGTAAATATTCCAAGACGTTTATTTGGGAAAAAAAAGTAAATTTTGCTCTTTATCTTTATCTTCATTCTCTTCATTTTTAAGCAATACAGTACAAAATCTAATGGGTCTTTAGTGGTTTTAAACCAACAAAAAGTAGTCTAAATGGTTCCAGATTTCTTCTGCAGGAACTACAGATCTACAGCTTGAGTCTTGAAGAACTCTGTGTGTGTGTGTGTGTGTGTGTGTGTGTGTGTGTGTGTGTGTGTGTGTGTGTGTGTGTGTGTGTGTGTGTGTGTGTGTGTGTGTGTGTGTGTGTGTGTGTGTGTGTGTGTGTGTGTGTGTGCATGCACAGCTGATGGTCTTGACATGGCCCTGAGCAGGAATAATATTGGAGTAAATAAAACATGTGCTGCAGCTGCTTGAAAAACTGTGTACAGCATCAAGATCTTTGTTTCTGCATTATGAATACAGTTTACATGTAAGTGTTGATGACTGGATTGTTTTGCCTTTTTTCTGGAAAGCTTGCAAAATGGAAGAAAAACTGCTGAGCTCGTGGTAAACTGTCCCACAGCTGATCATGTGGGAATCGGAAAGCAAGTCAGATCTTATTTTGAAGCTCTTTTCTATTTTTTCCACAGGGAACGCAACAGTGCTGTGGTGCACCTGCTGCACGAGCATCTTTAAATCAGTGACCAATCGATTCATCAAGAACCTGGCGTGCTCGGGTATCTGTGCCGGTCTGGTGTGCGTCCCCTTCGACGTGGCCCTCGGAGCCAGCCCTCGCTGCTGCCTGTGGCTCCACACGCTGCTGCTCTGCAAGACCATCAAGTTTCTCCATAAACTCTTCTGCTCTGTCACTGTGCTCAGCTTCAGCGCCATCGCACTGGACAGGTACATTTTAAAAAATCTTCAATTTACATCTACTTCTAGTCTGAAAACATTTTATTCTTCTTTGAATAAAATGTTCCCCTCACTTCAGCTGAGCAGCCAGAACTATTGAAATTTAATTGTGTGTGAAAAAGGCTGCAGGGCTCCTCCCACTCGTTTGACTGAATTTGGAAAGAGCACTTCAGAGAAGTGGATCCTTTAAATCAATTCTCTGATCAGTTCATCAGCGCAGTGCTCTGTTGAGATGGAGGGAGTAATTCCATTTCTGTGAGAACTTGCTTTTAGAAATGCACACTAAGGCCTCAAAATGAGGGTTAAACTCAATCATAGGTAGTTGTTTATGTTGTCAGAAAGTCTTTTGTCAGCCTCCATCTACACCCTGCAGTGTAGATAAAAGGAGGAGGAAGGCTGCGATCGATGGAGCATCTGTCCCAGGCTTTCCTGCAGCTCTGAGAGTTGCAACCATAAGCAGCCTGAGCTGCCCACATAAAATCACACATACACACACACACACACACACACACACACACACACACACACACACACACACACACACACACACACACACACACTGTCTTTAAAAATCAAATGATGTCCTTTCTCACCTCTGCTTTCTGGTATTTTACAAACACATTAGAAAAATATTCCGTTTTATTCAAAAATCTTCCAAAGCAAGCTAATTTGAGCTGAAATCACTCTCCTCCCCTTGCCCTTGAGGGGTAGGTGGACATCTAAGCCTTAATCTGAAGAGTTGTCTGTCCCATGTTGTGCCATGCATTTGTGTAATTGTTGTTTTGTGTCTCCTATGTAAAGGTCTGGACAATCCTCATTAAATTCGACTGCACATATAATTCCACTACGCTTCTGTTTGGGTGTCATTGGATGAACCAGTTTATCTCTGAGGGTGTTAGCAGCGACTATAATGGATTTATTCACATTTCATGTTCTGTCCTCAGTTTTAGATGGTTATAGTTTTAATTTATTTGTTAACATTAATAGCAGACCATATACCAGATCAGCTGCTGTTTTTCACGTGGGCTTTATTAAATTCTACTCCAGTTATGTGGAATTCTTGGTTTTGATTTTTTTTAAAACTCTGAACTGAAACAGCTAAAGCAACTCCAGGATCTTAAAACTTACTTTACTTTTTTGCCAAATACTGAGATATGTTACAGTTTTATCTCCATAAAGTCCTAAAGCTCACTTTGTCTTTTTGTCTGCAGGTACTACTCAGTTCTGTTTCCATTAGAGAGGAAAATCTCAGATGCCAGATCTCGAGATTTAGTCATCTATATCTGGGTCCATGCCCTCGTGGCCAGCCTCCCTGTGTTTGCCGTCACCAACGTTACAGATGTCTATGTCACATCCTCCTGTTCAGATGACCCTGCTCGCTCTCTAGGTCACATGGTCTATGTTTTGATCTACAACGTCACCACGGTGATCTTCCCCCTGGCCTTGGTCTTCCTCTTCATGCTCCTGATCCGCAGAGCGCTCAGCGCCAGCCAGAAGAAGAAGGTGATCATTGCAGCGCTGCGGACTCCACAGAACAGCATCTCCATCCCGTACGTGTCACAAAGAGAAGCCGAGCTGCACGTCACACTGCTGGCTGTGGTGCTGGCCTTCTCGGCTTGCAGCGCCCCCTATGGAGCCCTGGTGGTTTATCGCACCATTCTGGCAGACCCTGAAGAGCTTCCAGCATCACTGTATCTCACTGCCCTCTGGCTCCCCAAGGTGTCCCTGTTCACCAACCCCGTCCTGTTTCTGACCGTGAACCGCTCAGCTCGACACTGCTGTCTGGACCTGCTGTCCAGAATTCACAGACGTTACAGCCGCCGTAATGTGGTCAACACCGGGGGTCTGGCCTCCTTAGGGGCCGATGGGATCATTGGGGAGCCGGTGGGACTGGAGACAGCTGGTCGCTCTGGGAGTCAGCTTCTAGAGATGTTTAACATTGGCCAGCAGCAGATCTTCAGACCTTCTGAGGAGGAAGAGGAGGAGGAGGATAATGAAATCCCCACTCAAGTGTCAGGAGACAGCTCAGGGCGCAAAGAGGACCAGAGGGGTGGCTCAAGACTAGGGAGCTTCAGAGGTGAAGTGAAACCAACAAAGGACCCTGGAGCAGGGCTCATCATTACTAAGGAGGTCCCTCCCCCAGTTCCAGTTCCTCGGGTGTCTCCCGTTCACACATGCGCTTATGCCTCCTCATCACAGGTGGCGCCAGCTACACCGGCTACCCCTACAGAGGCAGAGGATTCCACGCAGTTTGGGTTTGGACCATTTGAGCTGCCGCCTCAGTGGCTACCTGAAACCAGGAACAGCAAGAAAAGGTTGCTGCCTCCTTTGGGCAACACACCCGAAGAACTGATTCAGACCAAACTACCCAGACAGAGACCTGAACGCCGGATCAGCAGGAACAACAAGGTCAGCACCATTCCCATTGTGGACCCATGATCTGTGCTGGCCTTTGCAGGACTGGACTAGTGCAGCATAGGCCTCTGACTGTGATGTATGTGATTTTTTTTATGGTCAATTCAAACTTGTTAGCTTTTATTTTATTATTATTATTATTTTTATTGCAGTTGTAGAAATTCAGATTTCTACATTACAAAGTAGAGGTCACACACCTGAACCACTGCAGTCTTCATACTGGATGGAAATCAGTTTGATATTGATTATTTAAAGTGTTTTGGGTTCAACTGGTCCAGTTTGATAATTACAAAGGTTTACATGAATGGTCAGATAAGTTTTATAAACTCTTTTAATATCAAATTTTAGCATCAAAAACCAATGTGAGGGGAATATTTTATCCCTACAGTTTTAAGTGATGACTTTAGACATCTTGTAGGAATATACTGTGATTAACTTTTAATTTATTTTTGGACTTCAGTGCTCACATTGTTGCAAGGTTTGCTGAAATATACCCCTTTTTCCCTTACATTACTTTCTTTTTGGGGGTTGGGTGGGAGAGGATTCATAACTCTTTTAATGTTTTAGACAGTTATAGTTTATACTTGAACAGAAGTGGGTTTCATATGTTTAATTGCTGATGTAGATTATGCAAAGACGTTTTTCTGGAACCCAAATGCATCAAGCTCACTGGAAAAACATACAAATAAAAAAAAGATGAAAGAAATCATCAAATTTTTAACTTGTTGTGAATCTGTTTTATTTACTTCTCTGTGGTCTTTTTTTATAACCATCTGCTTAATCAAACAGCAGTAAAGAAAAAGCAAATAAGACTAAAAAGACTAGAAATCAAAATCCTGCTTTCTTTATCCTGATAAATAATTCAACAGCTTCAGTTCAAACCTTTGTCTCAGGTAAACAGAGGTCGGCTGCACCTCAAATATTTGTCAGCCCTTCTCAAGAATACCCACAATGCCCTGCTCTACCTACAAAGAACCCGATTCTGTGTGCCATCCTGCTCCTGTTCTTGTCAGGAAAAACTGTGCCGTCACGACTGACTTCAGACAATATCGACAGCCGCCCTCTCAAAGCACAAAGCAGAGGCGTGGTTCTGATGTGTTTATTGTGGCGAATGATGCAGTGGGGCGGTTATAGCTGCACACAGGAGCTGTTGTTTTGAATAAAAAGGGTTCAGAAAGCAGTTAAGCATCACATAAAACCAAAGGTTCATTGATTTCTCTGAGGAATACTCTGACCTTGGACTCGTATCTCCCACATGATTTAACTCGCAGCTTATTCAAACACAAGGTTTACAACCGATGTCATAAAAGAGCCTGAGAACAGAGGCAGGAGGAAGAGGTGATCTTCTGACAGTGATGTGCAAAAATATCCATCTGAAACCAAAAGCTCAATAAACGGAGGATGAGTAAAAGGTGAGAACGTCTGAAAGAGTTTACCATTGGCTGCTCAAAAATTATGGCAGGAAATTTTTCACAAAATCTGGGAAATACCCCCCAAAAAACCCAATCTGGTGAAAGACTGGCTGCAGCATCTTAGAGTGCAGGAAATAAAGCAGACTGTGTGAGTTTAATCTGCTTTGCAGAGAACATAAGAAGGAGCACATGAAGAACTATTAAGCAACGGAAGCAGAAAAAAACAAAGTCTGTTTGTTTTCAGCTTCGGTTTATTGTAATCTAAATGACCGTATGTGTTATTCAGCTCGTCAGCAGAAACGTCACTGTTCCTTTCTGTTTAATCTTTGTTCTCCAGGCTAAATCTAGTACAGCTGTAGTCGGAACACACAGCTAATTCTGGTTTTTAGATCAAGCAATAAATACACAAACAAAACTGCCTATTTAAAGCATTTTTACTCAAATTCCTGCTCTTTTCATCAAATAATATTCAAATGTTGAGTTTCTCTAGGCTGGTTGAGCTAGTGGAAATGCATCGCTTGCTCTTAATAAGGTTTTAACACTGGAGCATTATGTAGATTTGAATTAGAGCTGTCAGCTCTCTGGTACTGTGCAGGAGAAAAAAAAATCAGCATTAATGAGGTTGTTTAGGAGTTCATCTTACCTACATTGTCCTGCAGAAGTAATAATAATAATAATAATAATGAAGAAGTAATCTTTAAAAATGCATGAGATATTTGTTATTTGCTGCTACCAAAAGGCACATTTCAGGCAGTGGGTTTTACCTTTGTGTGTGCATGCATCTGTTTGTCTTTTAGCAAAATATCTCACTGAATGGATTTTAATATGTGATAATAATCTCAGTTTAAAACACTGACATACCTGATATTATTTTCGTTGCTCCTGGGCAACAAGATTTTAATAGAAAATAGAATTTCTTCTTAGTTTTTCAGATTAAATTAGAAAAAATTAGAGTTCTTATTTTTTTTCAGTTTCGTTTATGTAAGAACTCTTAAGGTGGTTCTGAGAGCAAAAATAGCAAAGCCTGTTATGAAAACATTCAGGGAGCTTTTTAGGTCTCGGTTAACAATGAAGTAAGAGAAGAAAACACAGCTACACAATAAGAGCTTCAGGAGTTTGATGCACACATTTATAATGCTTCAATAATTCTTTATATCTCTATTCTAAATATATGCAAGCAGAATCCTGTGCCTTGCAGAATGTAATTAATGATTATAAAATCCCTTCAGTTGTTATTGAAACATTTTCATTTCCTTCAGTAGCTGCTCGTAAGAAATCAACGGAGCAGGATTACGTGTGATTAGTTCATCTGAATGCATAACAATGATGAGAGTTTAATATGCTCAATCTTATTATGCAGCACTCAGAGCTTTTTTTCATTAGATAAATCTTACGCTTTGCAGAGTTTTTATTAACGTTTTAATCAACAAGCCCGTTTATTGGATTCAGATGCAGCACATGACAAGCCTTTAATGACTTGCTGCTTTTTATTTTAAAGCAGCTATAACTCCTAATAACTGGAAGCCTGATTTAATTAACATGGTTGCTAAGCAACAACTAACCCAGATGCTGTAGAGAAGATTCGGCTGTAGTCAGCTGCAGTGTTCCCCTCTTTGCTGACGCGGAGTGCAGAAACATGTCAAGGACGTGTTTAGAGTGACGGTTAGAGTTCATGCCAGGTTTAAGCAAAATGGCGATAAGAGCAAAAAGTTAAAGTGTTTACGCTAAAAATGGTTTATTTTCAAATAATCAGATGGGTTTCTTCTTGTAAATTAGGTTCAGTTCAGCCGGGACAATACAACCCAAATTCTTACATAAAATTCAGATATACTGTTCTTACAGCTTATATATATCAAAACTCAACAACAACAAAAACACCAACGATAATTTGGTATTTTTTGTGCCCCTTGGTTTGGTTTCCCCTCAGCTTCCCTGTCAGTCCACACACCTGCTCCTCATTCAGTTAATCAACCCACCTGTGCAGCTTTAAGCACCTGCTCCGTTCAGCCGTCAGATCCTTCCTGTTAGCATCCTGTGATCAACCCTGTAAGTCCTGCCATCCTGTCAGAAATCCTGTTATTCTGTTTCTCTGTCATGCTGGTTCTTCGTTTCATTAAATATATTGAGTTCACCTGCCTCCTGCTGCTGCTTCACCTGCACCTTGGGTCCAACGCTTATCAAATGTGACAACGGGGATGTACTTTTACTACTTGAATTTACTGTCAAGAATATATCTGTTTTGGTTATGAGCAATGGTCTAAACCTTTAAACAGCTTTCACTGGTTTTATAATTTTTTTTTTTTTTTAGCAAACAAAGCAATGTAAAACCAGTTGGGGTTATGTTTTTCTCCACTGTTGACGTCAAGCCTATTTCTTCTAGGTGTGAATGTCAGAGCTGCAGGTGAGATCACTGTCAGGTCATTTTGACTTTTTGGAGTTCAGCCTCATTTGAGGAAAAACTCAACAAATCCTCCATCTTTTCCATTAACTTAATGATTTCAGGACCCAGCTATTGTTGCATGGAGGAATTCTGTTTTCCAGAGATGCTCATGAATATTTACATGTTATGAACAGGCTCTCTGAGCTCAGCTGCCTCCTACTTGATGCACTCTCACCTCTGCCTCTCATCTTTCATCAGGAATGTTTTGTTGTTTTTCACTGAGACATAAAAGCCTGTCTGGCTGATTCCCTCCAGGCTCTTGCAGAGGTGTTGCAGAATCATTCCTGCGTCCTTCTCAGAGACACCCTGTTCCTCCCTAAAAACACACCTGACATCACCTCACGTAGCTGCTGAGAAAATCTGTATTTTAAATCCGGATGAACAACTTGTTCTTGCTTTTGGACTTCAACATGCAAATAGACAAAGTGATTGTTTTGCTTAATTTTGAGCTTTTTACCTAACATTTTCCTTCTTTAGGCTTATCAATTTTTAAAGGAGTAAAAACAGATGAATAAGTTGGTTTTACTGAAGAAAACAACAGTAAAAGGAAATTAAGGTTAAACAGTTTTAATCTTCAACTTATAAAAATTGAATTCCAAATTTGTGAGTAATTCTGAAAATAATTTTGAGAATAGTCAAATTATTTGTCATGCACTAAGAAATTGTATTTTAAGGAGCGTCTTTCTGCACTGGGTCCATTTGTCAACGTTTAATTGAGATGTTATGGATTTATTAAAGGGAAAACCTGCTCTAATGTAAATTCCTTGGCAAAAAATTCAACATCTGTGCTGTTTGTGACAGATTTAGCCTGAGATGTCTCCTGATAGAATTTTGCATAATCAGTTACCCTTTTCTAGTGCAGGTGCATTACTTTAAATCTTGATTTTCTGCGTTTTTGTTTAACATTAAGCACAGTGGAAGCATGACTCTCCTCTTTCAATTAAACTGATTGATTATTGACATTTCCTATGATTTACAACACTTCAGCTTTGTGATTACAGTAATATTTTGCATTATCATTGATTTAACTCAGAACATCTGTTCCTGTGCAGATGATTCACAGCCTTAATAACTATGTGCTTAAGAAGAAAACAACTGTTGACATTTTCAGATTTCTAGTTAAAAGCACATTTTTTCACATCAAAAACATTTAGCAGCTTTATTTTTAAAGTGATTCCCTGACAGTTACACACTCCGAGAAGCTGATTTTCAAAGAGTTTTAACATAATAAACACCCTCATCTGTCCAAATCCCAAAGTAAACCCAGCTGTGTTTGATTGGGTAATGCTGCCACAAACAAATAAAATGAACCCTTTTTATGAGTTTTACAGGAACACCCTTGACAGTCAGTGAAGTGGTGAATGAGTAGTGCAGAAGAGGGAGAAAGACAGTGAAGAGCAACAATTATCTGTGATGTTGAAGCTGCAGATGTCCCCATGGCAACCTTTATCCCAATTCTCAGAATTATGATGCAGAAGCAGCGTTAAACCAAACTCTTATATAATCTGTACCCAAACATGCTAGAATCCTCTTTTTTTTTTTGCCAGTTTATGTCTTTACAAAATCACACCTAAAGTTTCCATCTGTTTTTTAAATGTTGCAGACAGAAAGAGAGCGAGGACCTGAAGCGAGAGGATGTCAGAGATGTTTAGATGACGGGGCATCATCGTTCTGGGAGGTCGAGGATCGCCCCAGGCCTTTTCTGCTCTCAGGGTCTCGTGCAGGGTTTAGTGGCCTCAGCTGGACAGAAATCTAGGAAAGAACCAGAGGTTTAGCTGAAAAACAATAGAGCGATTCTCACTCATTAGGTCATAAATCAAAGGGTGGAAACCAAATCAATATTCAGGAGTGGAAGTAGACTAATGTCTGATGCTGTCGACCTTTGATTTGAATTTATGGTGTAAGTGTTTAACTGTGTAAACAGCATCAGCCCCCCATACCTGTTAGACAACACAAACTACTGAATTTCATTAAAATCACAGTCATGTGCTGCAGACTCCAGGCTGTGACTGCAGTCAAAGGTGCTTCTACCAAATACTGACTTGAAGGGGTGAATCTTTATGTATTTTTATTGTCAATATTTTGTAAACATCAGTTTGGACTTTTTGACATTTGTGGGATTTTTTTTTTTTTTTTTGTAAAGTACAATATTTTGTCAGAGAAACCAAATTATGATTGATTTATTAAAGCAGTGAAATGGATAAATCATCTAAGGGGTGGATATTTATAGGCACTGTTTAATAATGGTAATATAAAATAAAGCAAAAATAACAAATGCACTAAAATTTGCATTCGATTTTCAGTCAAAGTGAGTTTTGATCACTGAGCCTCACAGAGACATTTATCCTATTCAGAACAAAACTTTCTAAATCCATTCATTTTTATCTTATTCTTTATTACTTTTTAGCCTTAAAAATCAAATCCTTTTAGCCTGTTTTACAGTGTTTTTCAGTTTGGATTTTTTTGTGAATTATAAATGATGTCCCAGTCTTTTACATGAGCATCAACATTACAAAACAAATGAATTAATAATAATAAACTGTAGCTTTATTCTGTAAATGAATCTTCAAATGGATGTTGAAGCTGCACACGTACCATCTCATTTAGCTTGCTGCTTTTGTTTTGCATTTTTCACATTTTTCACAATTTCAAAATTTCCACATTTTAGTTTTTACCTGCCAAAGATATGACTAAACCGCTGACCAGAAAGAAACATTCGGCTGAGTCTTATGTTACTGAGCAACTGGAAAATATGTGATTGCATTTCCAATTCTAAACCTTTCTGATGAGCATCAGAATCTCAACAGCTGCCTCACTGTAGATGAAAACACGCACACACACGCACACACACACACGCACACACTCAATTATTTTTGTTGAAGTTTGAAAAGAAGGTTTAAAGTTTTGAAGGATTTGAAAGATTCTACTTTTATTTGAATAAGCTAAAAAATGGTAGAAAAGGCTGAATATTTAAAAAATATATAAACATTGATACCAATACTTATAGAGGGAAAGTCCTGAAAGAGCTAAACATTTTAATGTAAAAATAGCTGAAACAGCTTAAAAATTGCAGCGCATGAAGCTGGTTGAAATACAAATGGATGTAGAAAAATAATAAAGAGAAACAAGAAAATGATCAGCATTCAAACATTTGTAGCGTTATAAACTGTGTTTATATGGTTTATAATTGGCACATACTTCTGTAAGTTCACTACTAGGTTTTGTAAGTTTTACACGGAGAAAAATCTACGATACTATCACCCTTTTAGTGTTTACAGGGATATCTAGGTTCGATTCTGGTGTCACAGTGAGTAGATTATGCATTTAATATTGACAATAGAAATCTGAGACTAGATATTAGACTTCATTAATTTTATTAAGAAACACATACGACAAATATCACAGATAAGAAAGAGGTAGTTAGCAGGTAGTCAGCATTAAGTCATTCACGATGGTAAGGTGTTTTGAATTGAATCTTAAATAAGTTTTAGCAATCTGAGTCTCCTGAGGTTTTAGGAGACTAGGGATTTACTTAATTTAGATTAAGGATTCTAATTAAGGGGTACTAGTTACGGATGGAATTAGTAACTAGTTTGAGTGAGCTAATGTTGTTAGCTTTTATCAAGAGGCCTTTAAGCTTTACCAGAGTCGTGGTTACTTAACTGTGTTCCCTGGATCGTCACTGCTGGGGGTCGGATGAGACGCGCAGAGGTGAGGTTTCCGATACGACCGTGACCTTGGAGGAATGTTGATTCAGGTTAAAACATAATAACAGAGTCATTTTATTCCAAGTTATTGGGAAAAAAGATGGTTATTATTTGTGATGATCTAGAGGTCAAAGTTCAGAGGTAGTAACGCATTTGGGTTCGTTACACATTTAAATGGTAAATGACCTGTACTACTTATAGATCACTTTCTACAGTGTTCTACACTCCCCAAAGCGCTGTACACACAACAGTCATTCACCCATGCACACTCACATACTGGTGGTGGCACACTGACAGAGGCCATGCACCGGTGCCCTCCAAGTCCCTCTGACAGCCACCAGACAAGGTGGGTGAAGTGTCTTGCCCAAGGACACAACGGCAATGTAGCCCAGCCAGAGCTGGGATCGAACCAGCAACCCTCTAACAACTGAGCATCTTGGTCTGCTTTCACATTACACTTTAGAAACTGGACAAAATCCCTGTTCAACATCATGCAGTTACTTGTTGGGGTAACAAGTACTGACCCTGACTTTATGCTGGTGAAGGTTCTCAGTCATCCAGGTCATGATAATCCAAAAAAGGGTTTTAAATAAAGGCAACTGGACTTATTTGGTTCTTTGAAGACGTTTCACTGCTCATCCGAGTAGCTTTGTCATTTCTGTATGTAGTCAAGGAGAGAGAGACTTATAAACTGTCCTTATCTTCCTCTGTCTGTGACACACCTCCTTCCACCCCCTTGAGGAGGTGTTTGCTCCACTGTATTTAGTCCTGGTGAGGTGTTTGATTAAAGGCGTGAATTGTCTGGGAATTAAGTTCAAAGCAGACTGGTAGGTGCTGGAAAGATGAAATCTGAGTCCTCCTCCTCTGTTTAAAGTTGGTTTTTCACGTTTGACATAGATGGCTTCTTTAACTCCTCTCTCAAACCATCGGTCTTCTCTGTCCAAAATGTGGACGTTGTCGTTTTCAAAGGTGTGTCCCTTGTCTTTGAGGTGGAGGTGGACTGCTGAGTCCTGGCCTGATGATGTGGCTCTCCTGTGTTGAGACCCTGACTTTGAAAAGCTAGAAGATAAAGAAAACCCAGTTGGCTCATTATGGTCACAGAAATCCGTTCTCTTTAGCTGGCCCAATAAAAACAACCAAACCATATCCGAGCTTTTCTGAACAACCCTTTAACTGGCAGGTCAACCAGAGTACAAAGTAAAAGTATTAATAACCTTAATATTAATATACATCTTATTTTACATTTCAATATAACCTATATTGCCCTAAATTAATAAATATTGCAAAAACTATTTGTTTTTTTCTTGGTGAGGACATTAAAGAGATAAATACAACAGATCTCGGTGGAACAGAACAAACTATTCAGATTTAGGGAGCTGAAGTCTTGATATGACGATTTAGGGTTTCAGTATTTTAACTGGTTTAACTATTAAAGTTTGTTTTTGTCAAAGCTGTGGGTTTGTACTGCTGGGTTTAGTTTTTTGTGGTTTTAAGTTGTTGCTAATTAACCAGCTCCTCACCTGCATCTCATCTGATAATCATCTCACCTGGTCCTCATCTAGTAATCAAACAACACCAGTGCTTTAGCCCTTGTTGCTGTTGTTTTGCCACTATTGAAACATTTTTAGATTTTACCTGCTGCTGTACCTCCTCCTGGATTGAATGCAATTTTGGGTCCCACCACCTCACATAAGTCAAGCAGGACAGAAATGGGATAAGAGCAAATAAAAATAAAGATATATATATATATATATATATATATATATATATATATATATATATATATATATATATATATATATATATATATATATATATATATGGCCCTGCGATGGACTGGCGACCCGTCCAGGGTGTCCCCCGCCTCTCGCCCCTTGACCGCTGGAGATAGGCACCAGCTGCCCCGCGACCCTCTGTGGAGGATTAAGCGGCTACAGTAAATGGATGGATGGATGGATATATATATATATATATATACACACACACACAAAAACAAAGCATTTGCTTTTAATTTTGAGGTTCTTAACAGCATTTTCTGAAACAGTTATTTTGTTTAAGGGAATGTTGTACTGATAAATGCAGGCAATGGTAATAAATACACGTTTTTTTTCAGGTTACATTTTGATGAGGAGCAACATGATTAACGGAGCCCTCAATGATTCAAAGTGACTAAATTACAGTGATAATTAAAGGAGGGCTCAGAGAAATCAGTCACTATTAGAGGAGAGCAGCAAAATAGAAACTGAAGATGGATTTATTAAATGAAAGCAAAAGGAGAGCTGATGAAGAGAAATGACTTGAAAACAGCAGAGAGGAATGGAGGCAGAATGAATTTTCTTTAGTCGTGTGTTTAATTAAAGTCACTCTGATCTCTTTAATGACAGAATATGCTTTTGCTGCTGCTGCTGCAGCAGAAATCTGGTCTTCATGTGGTGATTCTAACTCACATCCTGACCTGCAGGATGATCAGTCAGGGTATCGTTGTGGCTGCACGGGTACAGACTCATATGCATTCATTCACCTGCCTACACAGAACAAAAACATCTCAATTTATATATTATGTTATATATGTTGTTTTTGTGGGGAAAAAAGTAAAAATCAAAGCTGAATTTAATTCAAAATCACCAGTTTGTATGTCAGCAAGAACTGCAAGAAATGACTTTGATATGGTTGCAAAATGAGAAAAAAACAAACTAGTTTTGTTTTAAATAAATGAAAAGAATGCATTCATTTCCACAAGCAGAGAATTTAGAACAATTTAGCATCTAAGATCCCTTTATTGTTCACCATATTCCCCACTGTTAACCTTGAGAGCCTCCCAACCCAGAGAGCTGATTTTACATCCCATTCATGCATCTAGTCTATAGGGTCCCGTTAATGCATGCAGGTACTAACAAGCACCGGAAAGAGCTCAAAAACAAACCTGTGCTTCTTTTTTTTCTTGTACCTTCTCAAAAACTAAAAAGCTTAACATTTTAACACTCTCGTAGGCAGCTGACATTTAGTCCTGAACATGACTGTAATTCTTAATTCTGCAGAGACATTTAGCAAACGGGGGGTTGATAGACTGTGACATTTCATTTTCTAAATTTATCTAGAGAGCAGACTCATGAGGAAACACGTTCAGGCGTTTTATTTCTTTATTTAATCTGCCTGACCATTATTACCAGACTTTATTATGGATGGAGGTTTGTTCACTGAAAAAACAAAGCAAAACATCAAATTTAAAACCCTGACATTCAAGTGAACATTATTTTTTAAGCCAGATTTGAGCACCTTTATTAAAAAAAATGACATGCTTTTGTAGTGCATTTAATTAACACATAGGGAGGGAGATTAATAATCCCACTAGAAATAAACCTACTGTTTTAAAAGGTTAAAGAGAAGCTGTGTGGCCAACAGGGGGCAGTAGTGCACTATGGGAAACACCCTTTGGGGGTTTTGTCTCTGCAGGGGATTTTCTTTGATGTTTCTCTCAAACCAGAACATGCATGCAGATATTGAATTTGTAAAAACAGATAAATAATAGGAACAATTATAAGTAGTGATATGCTCATGCTGGGTCAGTTTAAACCAGTAAAATCCCCAGTTTTCCTGTGAGCTTGGTACATTTCTTCCTAGTAATGACTTTCTGTGATTTATGTCTTTATTCCTGACAAGTAAACATCACATCATCACATGAGAAACTGGTGTGTTTTGATGATTCTTGTGTCCTCGTCACAGCATTTGTGCAGCAAGTGGCAGAGATTTGCTAAAAATTAATACAATGTTTCATTCTTATTTGTGTACACTTCTTTGTTTGTTTCTATGTTTTTACCTTCTGTAAAGCTACTAGATTTTTTTTTTTTATCAAGGAGCTCCCTGAAAAAGTTGTAAAATTCTATGTTTTTGGCAAAAAATGTCAAATATTCTCAAATTATTTAAACAAGTCATATTTGGAGAAAGTCTCTCAATGATGCACGAGACAAAAAAATCCTTTGCAGCTCACAAAAACATTACAGTGAAAGTATATTTTGTCCTGTTTTTGCACAGATTAAACCATTTGGAACAACGTGCAAATGAATAATTTAAAGATGGACAAAATAGAAGAAATGAACAACCAAACCAGGTCTGTGAAGAGAGAAAACATCCAAAAAGTCACAAATGAGCATCTGTGTTCATGCAGATCTTCTGTGAAGGATTCCTTCTTTCTGGATCATTAACCTCTATGCAAGTATTCTGATTTATTAGGTGAGACTTTTGCCAAAATGATAGCATCATTTAAAAAAAAAGACACAAAATGAGAAACAGGCAGCTGTTATCAGGACAACCATATAAATAAAAACAGGTTGAGCTCAGGGGTTCTCATGTCTCCTGCAGGCCGAAAGTCATTCTCAGCTCAACTGACAACATTTGTAACCTGTAACCAGGCACATCGGGTAAAACCTATGAGATCCGTTGGTGTTAAAATGGCTTATTGTTCATTTCAATGTTTGATTCTGTGTAAAGGTTATAAATAAGCACATGAAATATGGGGTTCATGCAAAAATATTTACATCCTGGCAACCAGAGGGCCACAGGTTTGATCCCAGCTCCGGCTGGGTTACATTGTTGTGTCCTTGGGTAAGAAGCTTCACCCACCTTGCCTACTGGAGGGTGCTGGTGCATGGCATCCCCGCCTCTGTCAGTGTACAGTTTATCACCACCAGTGTGTGAATGACGTGCTTTGGGGAGTGTAGAACACTCTAAGTGCTCTATAAATACAGGCCATTTACCATGATAACTGTGAGGTTTAACATAGTTTAATGAAAGTAACATAAATATGGTCAAATGAAGCAGATATTTGGTAAAAACACTTAAAATTCATAAAGTCAGCTCCTCAAAACCAGTTTGATCCAGTTCTGAGTCCGCCTCACACTGATATTTATTAGATCCATGTCTGATGGGACCCAGTTAGACAGAAAAGGCTCAGTCAACTGAAATATGGTGAAGAAATTGCAGAGCTGAAAGGAATTTCTCATCAGAATTTAATTAGGATTTGTGGCCTTTGTTTGGGTTTGGCAGGACTGCTGCTACATTCCCGTCAGCTCTTTAGGCCTTTCCAGAGTTTATATCTTTTATAACTAGAATCTATCGAAAACAATCCAGTGCATTATACTCCAAACTCTCAGAATTCTTGTCTTTTTTGGTGTTTTATCTCCATCTGCTGGATAAAACAGCAAAAAGCTGCATTCATATTCATGCTGCTGGTTTGACTGTGGATCAAAGAAACATGAAAAATAAAATTTCTAAAGAAGTTCCTTAAAGAAACAAAAACACAAAGATGTCTGTGTCCCCTTGTGTTGTATGTTTAAAACCACACAATAAAATAATCCTTAAAGCATTACACTTGCAGAGTTAACTGTTTTTAGAGGGAGTGATGAGAGAAAGGATTTTTCTTTGTTGCAAGCTTTATTTAAACTCTTTGGTTCCAACAGGCCAATATAGCTAACAGGCAGCCCCCATTAGAGGTATTTACTGATGCTCCTCTACGTTTATACACAGAGGAGTCTTTTGTGTGGATGTTTGCTGAGTGTATTCACAGCATTATGACCTTTCTCTTCCACTGTCGCCTCCCTGTTGCATTTTTTTTCTCTCTGACTCCATTTCTCTTGGCTTCCAGTCCTCATCTCTTGTTCCTTTGGCTTCTTCTGATTTTTAGAGATGTTTTTTCGGTTTACCAGCATTCTCTCATCCCCGCACAAACTTTTTTTTAACCTTCTTGTTTCCATATAGTCACCTCAGTCATACCAGCTTTACTGTGTCCTACATTAAACCTACTCAGTGTATTTTAAGAGCTGAGGGTTGTTGATACCAAGGTGCAGGTTTTATTTGCCGGGACGTTTTACTGGAATCATGCGAGAAAAAAACAAAAGTGAAGCCCAGAAGGGTATTGGACTTTTTGATGCTGAACCCGTGCAGCCAGAATCTCACTGGAGTGCAAATGTTGGCGACAGTTTGAGACGACATTCTCGAAGGTTTCCCAAATTTCTCGAAATTGTTGCGAGGGTTCTCTATCTCCTTGCATGAGTCACAGACCAATGTTGCTGGAGTTTTGCAAACAAAGTTTTCTCTCCAGTCTCAAAGTTGCTGCTGGCATCTTTGTTCCTGGAAACCTTCCAAATTTAGTTTCCTACGAGTCAGGAAATGCAAGGAATGCAAGACAACTTCGGGAAAACAACTGAGGACAAAACAAGAATCAGGGAAAATGAACTAAATTAACATGGTAACACAGGGAGTGTGAAGAAACGGCAAACAAAATGAGATAAAACTATGAACAAAGTGAGACAAAATTAGGACTAAATTGCAACAATATATGTTGCCTTAAAGTTGCATGAATGTTGCTGCTGCAGTTTCAACTTATGCATATGTATCATAAATACTAATTCAGTGATTCCAACCAAAACATTGGCCAATTTCCCCCACGACTCAACAAAATAACAAACTTTTGTCTTTGACAAGTCCACAGCAGTCACATCTCAGTGAGAAACTGACAGCATGTCTGGGTTTGACACCATTGAGATGAGGGTCTGTAACTGTTGGCAGCCAGCTGGAGACACAAAATTGCAGGAAATGTGCAAATTATTAGTAGGAATCATACCAAATTTATATATTGTTTATATATTCTTAACCACATGAGTCAAATGAAGGAATTGCAAAGAGAATTTTACCACAAGTTAGTCTTAGAGTCTCATTTTTTTGCAGTTTTTCCTAATTTTATTTGCAACTTGGTTGCTAACTCCTCTCATAGATGTCTCAAGTTCCTGACTCAGCTAAACTAAGAAGGGTTCCAGACAGACTACCACAACGCTCTGTGACTATATTCAGAGAAATTTGTTTGGCAAAATTTTCAGAAAATTCCATGCAGCAAGGGTGTGAAAGTCACACAAAGACGAGAACCCCTGCAAGTGTTTTGAGACATTTTGGTAACTGTTATGAATATGCTGTTCCTCATTTGTCACAACAGTCACAGCTCAGTATTTGAGAAATATTTTACTTGTTTTCTGCAGTGTTTTTATTTTACTGAAACTTTTTCCAAACCCCAAAGCCTTTTGTTTTGTCTCTAAAGGTTTGCTTTCACTTCATTAGTGGTGCTGATGGGACAAAAAATAGAAACTAACTGAACTAAAAGTCCAAATAAACCAGTATAATGGGTTTCTCATGTATGCCAAAGAATTCATGTGTTTATTTTCAGTATCATATCACCTACCGCTCCATAAACAAACTAAACCAACGTAATAGTTATAAAAGCTTCAGCATCACAGCTTGTCTTCTTGAGCTGAAAATGTTAATTCTAAGGACATTTCGTCTTAGTGTTACAGTGACGAGGAATGATTCCCATCAGGACTAGTTCAAGGAAACGCTTTACCCAGGACCTGATTTGTTCTCACCTCCAGATCCTCTTTACTTCAGGTCAGGCTATAAATCTTTACATCCAGTGAAAACGTCGACGTGGTGGAACACTTTCACTCCTATTTGCCCCGTGGCCTTCTCTCTTTTAAAAGGAGTCAGCCTCATGTTCTCAGCACACCTGCTCACCTCTCCCTGCCATCAGCCCTGAGACAAGATGAGAAGCAGGAAAACTTTGACAGCTTGCTATGGGGCGATGACCCAGCTTACCCCTTGGAAATCATGGTAATGCCTGTGGCTTTGGATTGTCAGCTCCTGGTTGTGGTTTTCGGTCGTGTGCGAGGGCGTTGTCACGTGCGTAGGAAAGATTCATGACCAATAGATCTCAGAGCGCTGAATGCTGGAACGCTCTGAGCAGAATGCCGCAATGTATGGAGTTCGTAAGCGCTTAAATAAACAGTGGATTGTCTCAAGACAAACGCGCTGCCATGTTGTCACATATTCAGAAGTCCAAGGAAAAGGAATAAAAGTAGAACTTTGTACAAACTAAAAAACAAAATCCAGAGCAGCACTGAATGTGTGGAACTTGTTTTGGCCAAATTATGTCCAACATTAATGATTTTATGGAAAATAACTGACAGTTTTTGTCATTTAAAGTTGGATATATAATCTGTTTGTGAGAAGTCATTATTTTGCTCTATAAAATGTTGGAGCTGGAAAAAAGCCTGAAATACTTTGGAGATTGCTCACACAGGAGTGTCTGAGACAGCATTAAAAGGTGAAGATTAGTTTACCTGACTTGAAAGTCAACCGCGTGGCTCAGTCCTGCCTTTCATTAGCACCAGCTTGCATACTGGCTGGTCCAAATGTTGCTATCCTGGCAGGATCTCTGTTGAGATCTCACCTCAGGGTTTGACGTCCAGACAATGAAGCATGCACAGCTAGGAAGCCAACCTTACCACAGGAAGCTGGGCAGACAAAGAGAAGGCAGCTCTGCAGGAGGTAAACCACATTACCATCATATCTCTACAGTCAATGGCTCAAGAATGAAAACAAGCTGGGCTTGTTTTTTCCCTTTGATTTATTTACGAGGCTCAAATTATACTTCAGCTTCTGTTCAATGACAAAACCGACTTTAGACAATTCTAGTTGCTAGCTGCTAGTTAGGTGTTGTGGCCACATTTGTCAGTATTTGACCTATCCCTGAGGAGCATCACTGGGAGGATGTTGAGGAATCAATATCTTACTCATGGACACTTTGACACATTACTCAGGTCTGGGATTAAACCCTGATCTCCTGATCAGTGGACAATATCCAAAGCTGATTTTAAGAGATCTGTCAGTGCGTTTACATGCACATCTAAGTCGAGCTATCGGTCTAGGTCGATCTTATGGTAATAAACTGGGAGTCTTTATCCTAGTTTACATGTCTGTTAGAAAACCAAACGCTCAAATAAAGTTTGTTCCACTCCGCTACAATAGGTGGCGACAGGCGCTCTTTCATGTCGGCGTTCTGCCGGTTGCTTTCTTTGCGTTTAAAAACTCTTGTTTTAAATGCTTCTATCGGCCACGAATTTGCTCGGGCATCTTCGTGTAACAAGTGCTGGCAAGCTGTTCGTTTGTTTTGCTACGCTAGCAGCAAAAACAATTAGCTTGCACGCAGCATTAGCATGTTTACATGGAGGAGGAAATCGAGCTACATTAGCTTGATTAGATCCAGTCCGACCTCAGCCAGACTAACGTGTTTACATGCATTTTTTAAAGCCGACTTAAGTCGATTTAAGGCAATAATTTATTTATTTTTACTGCATGTAAACGCACTGACTGAATCCACTGATCTCAGACTCAGAGGGAGAGCGTTCCAGAGTCTGGGGCCTACAGCAGCAGATGCTCTGTCTCCTTTAGTCTTTAGCCTGGTCAACCAGTAGGCTTTGATCACTGGACCTCAGGGACCTGCTGGGGATTTAGGATGTAAATGTTCACTGATGTAAGCTGGTGCTTGTTCATGTAGGGCTCTAAAAACCAGAACCAGGATCTTGAAATGAACTCTGGAATTCTGAAAAAGCTGGTAGAGCAGCAGGGTGATGTTACATAAACAGTATTTTATAAGTGGTTTATTAATGCTTAAAAACATGTTTACAGACTACTTAATGGTGTTTTTATAAAGTAAGGGTACCCCTTTTGTAAAATGCTACAAAGTCAAGATTTCATGACAACAGGGAGGATTTGTGAAAGTCAGAAATAGTAAGAAATAAAAAGTTTCATGTTAATTAATATTCTCATTAGTCTGTGTCACACTGTCTGCTTGTCTACCAAAGCTTTGACTACACTACTGTGTTTACAGATTACTGCTATAGAGATAACTAAGAAATATAAGGATCCCTGGGAGATTACACATTGGACTGCCAGTGATGGATGAGGCTTCGCAAAACCAGTGCTTACCATTTAACTAATAACGATTTTAAAGACGTCCAGACTGACAGGATGTAAGCTGACCTTGGCTTCGAGTTTGGATTAAAGCTTCCAGTAACAAAAAAAAACTTTGCAAACTTTCTTTAATATAGCTGTGTAACAACATGAAGAGACAGTTTGCTTGCCCACAAATTTTCCAACATAAACCAGAGAAGGATGTTGTTGTCATCAGTTCCCCTCTTCTATTTAGGACTGCACAGAACCAACCTGCCATTATCGTTTTCTGTGTCCATGAAATCACAAGCTGCTCAGATTTCTGATGTGCCTCAGATGGAAGATCGTACCGCACGCTGCACACAGCGCGTAACCGCTCGAGTCAGTTTCAGATCCAAGAGGTTCAAAATGTTTGTCAGAGATCCACGACGGTCCCCAGCGTCGCTGCTGCCAGTAACACAGAGGAAAGGCCACACAAACGCAAACAGTGAAGGATTCAGTTAAATCGACAGAGAGAGCCAGAAGCACCGTGAAAACAGATGACAGAACACAAGCTGAAAACAATTACACACAGCTCACAGAGAAGGAAGAGGTCAATGAAACTGTGCTTTCACATGTTTTAAAGAAAATGGGTCATTTTTATAACTCTAAGACATCATTATACCATCTGCTGCTGTGTTAACGCTCAACTGTTGGTTCATGGTTTTAAATTCCTGATGCAATTGTTTTGGTTGCAGTAAATCTGAACAGAACTTTAAGTTCTTTCCCCTCAAGGATATTTAACCCACACAAAATAAAAGAGACAATAATCCAGACAGGAGTACCAGACATTCAGTTGAATTCCCACTGGGTGACGGCCTGGTCTTTGTTGTGTAAGTGGAGCAAGTCTCGCATACAGGCCACTTCTGCTCTGCGAGGAACTTGTTGGCTGCAACTAATTATTGTTTGCATGGTTGAATAATCTTAAGTTGATCTTTTTAATTTAAATACTTCTTTTTTTGTGTGTGTGGAAATGCTACCCTTGCTTTGAAACACAGCTCAAATTTTGGAATCATTACAGATCAAATCTCAGCTCTACTGCAGAATAGATATCAAAACAATCTCTTTGATGGCGAGAGCTTACAGCGAGGAGTGGCAAATAACAGGGTTTGGTGTCTGCATGGTTCACTGAGGGGATTTCGATGTTGTTAATAGGATGAGGAGCAGAAGCACAAAGCTGCACAACATTTCATCAGACAAGCCACAGCTGACCAGGTTACAGGAGTCAGGATTAGAGGTCAGGGTTAGCTGCAGGGTGTGGACAAGAGGAAACTCAAACACAGGTGGATGTCACACATTATTAAAGCTTCAATCTGATCCTCAGGTTGCAAACCTTCAACTACACTGTTGAACCATTAGCTTTGGCTGGAATAACAGCTACATGTGTGGAAAATGGAGGGTACAAATAGATATTTGCTTTATTACTATCTGAAAATGTATCTGCATGGAAAAATACAAACATCATGTGGCAAATTCTTTATTTAGGGACAATGAATTTGTGTTGAAAAGCAGTGAACATGTGCATGGATGTTAGCTCAGATCAGACCAGCAGCAGGGTTTAAACAAGCCCAGTGATTTAGATGTAATCATGATTAGAAGACTAGCCAGACTACTGTAAGTGCTCTGAATTAAAGTACTAAATCTCTAAGAGAAAATGTGAATGCAAACAGTGCTTGATTTATTAGAGGAAAATATTTAATCATATGTCAGTGGACTGTGTGCAAGTTACATCACCAAACTGTTGAACAATGAGATAACAAGAAATAACAACATTAAAGAAAAAAGGGAACATGTTTAAGGGTTAGTTTCAGCTGCAGCAGTTACACTGTGGACTCCCTGAACTTTATAACAAAGTGCTTCAGCTTTAAAGAATCTACTTGAGCTTCTTTTGCTGTTGCCTGTTTTTTTTTTTTATCATTGCCTTGTGAGTGAAACTGTTTCATGATCATGTAGCTGTGTGAGTTAGTGATCCATGCCCAGCTCTTCGATTTAGTTTCAAGAAATTTGAAGAAGAAATTTCAAATTTCTTCTTCTGTTTACTATACAACGTGGCGATTGACTACAAGTGGCATATTAGCTATTACTCTCTGAAATAATGATGAAAAGAGGAGCAACAAATCACTGCTGTTGGGGTTTGTGCTTGATGTGTGCTCGCAAAAATTAATTAGCTTTGTTTCTATTGTCCTGTATGTCATCAACAAACTCACTCACCATCAGCTTTTTCCCCTTTCTGAGCCGCTTCACGGTGGTTGTATATCCGTTCTTGTTGTCAGAAACTCCGTCACCACTGCCGCTGTTAGAATTTTGTCCAAAGTAAGCAATGGACTTAATTAAATAGTGGTAAACTGAGCCATAATTAAACATCTCCGTGATATCCACAGACGGGAATTTTTCCCAGCCATTGTCTGGCACAGCGGTAGCGCCGCTAGCTGTTGTTTGGGTGCTAATTCCACACTTTTTCATCAAAACAATGCATGCACTGACTTTTTCGATTGCAACTTGTAAATTCACTTTCTTGCGCTGTCTGTGGCATTCGATCCATCTCTTCAGTTCAGGCAGGCGGTATTCAATGAGGAAGGCTGCAGGTACATCATCATCTGTCAAAACCACCTCCTCCATTACCATTTATCAAAGTTCATACTTAATTTGAACAAATTCACTGCTTTTTTTAAAACTAAAGCTGACTCACGTGTTGTATCAAAACGTTTGTCTGCACCTTTTTCTCGTGACCCATTGCGTGATTAAATTGTGGCGTCATCTGTAGAAAGCATTTCCTTTTTATTTCTTCATTGCTCTTTGTTTGTTGTGTTTCTAGGAAAGCTTAGACCCATCCTTATATAGTCAGCTGTGAACTGGATGCTGTCGGCCAGTGGCCTTCCCACACATCCCGTTCACTGAGAGGGTAGCTGTGACTTCATAACCACATAAATGTATACAGTCAGTCCCATCAAAGACACCAACAAGGCTCTCATATAAAAGCCTGACTGTTTAGAGGGTGAAGTTTAAATTTTAACGTGCCTGGATGTGACTCACATCGTCCACTGTGTGTGTTTGTGCCACGTGACTTTTGTTCTTTCCATAATATTATGATGAATCCATTCAGTATTTAAGGTCTGAGGACAAAGTTACATGACGGCAACCATTTTCGCGTCTACATTTATGATGTTTTGCTGCAGGCTCTCATTTCGACACCAGTAAACACCAGGAATAGAATCCCCAGCTCAGCATAAAATTAAAAGTTCATGGCAAAGTTTTAAACAAAGATCTTGTGCTCTTGAGTTCGGTGTAATGAGTTTGACAGGTAGATGTTCCTCAGTAAATTGACAGATGTGCTCTTAAAGGCACAAAGCAACTTCTCTCAGAAAAATGGATTTAACTGTGCTGAAATAAACATAGAAAGGCTTGACTCACAATCTGCTCCAAAATATGTAAATCACATAAACAGATCTGGAGGGTGTGACCCCCCCCCCCCCCCCCCCCCCCCCCCCC
>SSNR01000020.1:3599477-3636894 GCA_006937965.1 Callopanchax toddi | reverse complement strand
CCCCTATATCAGTGGACCCTCAATACCTCAAACTTAACCTAATAATTTGCACATCTCCTCTGCCTCTAAAATCTCAATCATATGACTTTTGATGACAAACCCCTCCTTATGAACCTGTTATATGTCTGATTGACCTTCAGCAGTGAGAAGGACATCCTCTGGACAGTCTCAAGAAATCTGGATCATTCAAGCAGGAACTAATGGTTTTCTAAAGAAAGATTTCAATATAAAATGTCTGTTAGAGGAAGTGGAACGAATGTGGTATTTATAATTTTAGCGTATGTGATAGCTCCTTGTTTAAATACACAGCTCCGTCTCAAAATGATCAAACAGCATTATAAATAAAAGTCTTTGTTGTTCCAATGTTAAAAACACAAGCTAAAAATCTTAAATGTGGATTTATTTCAACTTGATTAAGTGAAACTTTGGTAACTCTGTTCTCCTTCAGATGTCAAAGGTCAGTGATGGAGACCTTCAGAAGGTGATGATTCATCTTAACAAAGTGCTGCTATTCTCACACTAAACCCAGTATCTCACTGCACACTGGACAACTGTCAAACAGCATTTGTGATGAAGTGGTGGTGACCCAAGCCTGCAGCTCCTATCTGCTGGAGAAGGTCGCCACCATCACTTTGGTTTGATGACATTAAGCTCCAGCTCCCTGCTGGGAGATAACAAGGAGCTGAAAGGAGTGAGCAGTGAAATCAAGAGTGAAATTGTAAAAACTGTAAACCACATAAACACATCTAGTTCTGGCAGTTGTGTTGCAATACAAATTGTAGCTGATTTATTTTCCTTTATAATCAACAAATAACCATTTCATTTTCTAGACAGTATATTAATGGAAACATGACACAAATTAATGCTCAACTGACAAATGCAATGAAATCCAGATAAGATGAAAAAAGGTTATCAAAGATTTTTCTCTAAAGCTGTCGGCTGTTACTTCAGCTGCAGCCAGATGTTTCCTGGATGTCCTGGCTGCACGTGTTGTGGAAAAACACATCAATTGTCTGCTTCCAACAAGAAATCCACAGTCATTTACCAGTTCACACAGGAATGCAACCAAAACGTGACATTAACAGATGTTCATACCTGAACATTAATGGAAAATCAATGAAAAACATGACTCATTGTGGGGAAAATATTCAGTTAAAAAAACATATTTTATTATGTTTTTGTTATTTTGGTCAATAAAACATTGTACATGCAATAAAAATTGTGTTTAAAAGTTATTCTGAAGTTCTAAACTTGCACAGAAATGCTTGTGTTGGTTCGCATTGCATGGATACAGGTTTGCATCAGTAAAAGTGTCAAATGAGGATGCATGTTTACCTTAAATTACCTTTTTTGAATAATTAAATACAAAGAAACAGCAATAAACAAGTAGAAGAGCGCACTCAGAATCTGCAGTATTTGGGAATGGGGACAAATTAAAACACAACACTTAAAAGACAAAGCACTTTTAAAGTTAAATGTGACATAAACACAACAAATCCTTAAAGCAAAGGAAAATAAACAAATAGCTTAAAAAAGTAAATGAACATAAAATGATCTGAAATTCATCGCCTCTGCCTTCAGCGTATCCACAAAGCACTGGTCCCTGAGCATCTCCTGCAGGTGGTGGGTTCGGTGGTCCCATGTAGCTTGTTTGAGCTGTTCCTGGCTTCATGGGTGGCTGTTTTGTTAGGTTTCTCTGTTTCTAGCTCATGCAAAATATTTAGATTCTTTGATATAGAAGCAGGGTTTAGACTGGCCCCTCACCCATATGACCCATGTGACCAGAGGCTGGCTCTCCACATCTGTCAGCCAATCGGCTATCATCCTCCTCAGGGTTTGTCTTCCTGTCAACTCCTCGTGCTGCTTCCTGTTAGTTTTGTGTTCTTCCTGATCCTGTCTAGTCTTGGATTTATTTTAGGAATGTTGAACAGAAACATTAAAGGGTTTGTGTGATGAGCTTATCAGCATCTTACTGAGGCCGTTTCATCAGCTGGGAAAGGTTTCTGAGCATGGATGGTGTCGCTGATAGAGCCGTCCAAAATAAATCTTCTATCTTGTGGCTTTATTTCGTTGTTGGCTCTGATACCTCACCCTGCACATGCCTACCACACAGTTCTGCCTTTTGTATGAGTCGGGACCACCGGCCATGCTGCCACATCCCTGACCTTCAACAGGGATACAGTTACAGACTAAGGTACCTTCTCAAGGAAAATCCTGTTTGATCTTAAGGACACATTTTAAAACTTTTTCTCTCCTGCGAAGTAGGTTTTGTGAAACATGATCAGACAGAAAGCAGGATGCATACGGGCTGGACACTGTTGCACAAGCGAGTCTTTGTTGTTTGCAGGTTTTGCATCATCTGCAGAGTTCAGTCCCGACTGCTGGAGCAGACTGAACTTGATTCTGTTTTTACTTCCTCACAAATGATCCTTTAAAACCTTGTATGTTTTCATTCAGGTTTTTTCCTGATTCTGTCTAAAAATCTTTATCCCTCTGCTCTGAGTCAGCTTGTAATCAGCTGTTTGTGGAGCTGCAGAGACTGTTGCTCCATCTAACCCCTGAGCTCAGCTTTAATTTGTTCCTGCTAATTAGAACAAGGACTCTCTGGTCTTTGAGGGAAACACTTTCACATGAGAAACCCATTTTTACAGGACATGTAGAACTCTGGTTTTGGCCTCTGTTAAATCAAAAAGCAAAGAGATAATCTGAACTTTGTTTCTGATGCAACAATGAGGAGGCAGTCTTGATGTATTGGTGGAATTTATTATTACAATTTTTTTTCAAACATTTAATAGAAATATCATTTGCGATGGTAATTTACAGGCATAAGAAAAGCAAATCTTCCATCTGAGTTAGAGTGAATGCTGCATGATTTTAATTAAAGGGAAAAGGTAGAATGTTCCCCATTGGTTAGGACTGATTCAATTCTTCAATCAGAGGAGTCTGAGTATCTTGGTGTTTTGTTGACAAGCGATGGCAGGATGGAGTGAGAGATTGTGTTATGATCCTTTGTGTTTCTTGCCTGTTTCCTCCCTGTCTTTCTCTGTTTCTCCTGTCTCCCTTGCCACTCCTCCACAGGTGTTCATCATTCAGCAATCATGCCACCTGCTCCTCATTTTCCTGATCACCTCTATAGGGTCAGTCAGCACTCTATAAACTCTTCAGTTCCTGTCAGATTCAGAGATAAACTGAGGAGCTCTGCCATCCAGCCTAGAGGGGCTTAGAGTAGAGCTGCTGCTCCTCTGCATCAAAATGACTCCGCTGAGGAGTTTTGGGAATCATGCCTCCTGGTTTCCTTCCACTGGAGGTTTTTCTGGGGACGTCCCACTGGGAGGAGAGGGATTTCAAAGCTTCCCTCCTGGATCTTGTGGAATAAAATGGATGAATGGATGGAATAAATATGAGTAGGTTGCACAAATAAAAATTCTTTCTGAAGCAAATTGAATGTTTTAGTACGTAAATACATCAGGAGTATCAGCATGAGAAATGGGTGTTAAGATATGGCACAAATGAATGCATTTAGTGGTAAAAACATCCTGATACATAATCTTCAGAACATGCATCTTATACAGTTAAAGACATTTAATATTTTGTGCAAAAAAAAAAAAAAAAAAACACAAGACATTTCAAGCAAACAAACTTATTTTTAATGCCTGTCACCAAAAGGCCAAAGGTGAATGATAGTCTTATTGCTTGTGAGTTTTCTTGTATTTTAGCAAATTATATGTCATGAACCACTGGATGAATTTAAAAAAAAGAAAATAATTAGTGCACATGCAGGTGGTTCACTTTTAGAGTCAAACCTATTCACAGCTAGTTAGCAAACACAGAAATAACTTAAAGTTTTACAGATATTCATTTGAAATGTGGCGTGGTAGTAGCTGAGTCATCCTCATGTTTTGATTGCAAACAGATCATAAGATGATATGTGTGAGATTGATTTGATTTAGCTATAACTTCTCAACATATAAAGGTTGATGGATGATATTTATTCATTTGAGTAAATGCATTCTTCTTTTTTACTCTGCATTAATTTCTTGAAAACAAACACCTCCCACACCACATCGTCTGAGGCTCCTGACGTCAGCCTTTGTGGTCCTAATTTGTCAGTTTTGCTTCCATGATAAGCAGACAGAGCCAATCTGACATAGTTAGTTGTCTAGGGTGTGTTTGGATCTGTGACTTTCTGCTGTGGTGTAAATCAGCGAGGCGATGGCTGCCCGTGAGACAGTCTGAGACCACATGAAGGGCCGGGGACGGCAGCATTCACTGCTCAGCTGCTTCCCTTGTTGTTCCTCCAGGATCTGGCAGCTGCAAACTTGGATCTGACTACTGCAGCTTGTGTTTTTGGTCACATTTGTTTTAATAATCTGTCCCACCAGGCAATGCTGGATTTAAGCTCTGACTGTGACTTCAAATGTGTCAAGATCCAAATGAGGAATTCTAGAAATGTTTTATTGTCTATTCTGTCATGATTTCAAAATTGCATCTTGATGTTTGTTTTGCACACACAACATAGACTTGTGCATGAACAGAAGGAGTGAAGGAATACGTTTCTCCAATGGGACAGAGCCACGGCCATGGAGCCAGGCTGTCTGAGAAGACCTACTTTTAGTCAAAGGGGAAACTCTCAGCACGTGCAGAAACAGTTCACCTTACAGGTCAACAAGCATGAGAAAGAAAAAAATAGCTGGAAACGTTAAACAGAAGGGGTGGTGGGTGGGAGGGTATGCAGAAACCGTGACTGTCGGGACACGGCGCTCTCCCAGAGGAGATATTTATGCAGCGCTCCCAAGGCTGTAATCGTGGTTTTTTAACTATGTCTGCAGAATGGAAGTGTTTATCTGAATCCTGCGGAGAAGCGACAGGAATAGCTTGTAGCAGGCTAACATGAAACAGCCCCTCTGCTGGCTACTTTCGCTCTCACTATTTTGGATCAGGAAACCTCTGCTCGTTTTAGTCATTTTGACTGGCTGTGTCTCTAATCAAAGGATCATAACTGCTATATTCTGGAAATGAAATAGGCAGTTGTAGTAGCAGCTGGACAAAAATGGCATCAACGACCTCAGCTGTTGGCTTTTCACCACATGTGCTCAAACATTTTAGAAAAACATGCTGAGATGCTTTTCATATTAACGTTTACAACAAGAGTCCTGCTTGACATTTTCTTTTATTATAGATTTAAATGATTTCCTCTTAGTCTGAGCTGAAAAGTCCATCAGGATCCATCTTAAGGACTATCATTACTCCAATCTAGTTCAATCTAAATATATAAAATCAAATTTATTTCTAATAGTCAAATTTAATGTTAAATATCTAATGCTGCATTTATAAATTTAAATCTAAATGTGTCAGTTTTAAACAAATCGCTAACATGCAAAATCCTGATGCTAAAGTTTAAAACTGTCACAATTCAACATCTAGATATGACCTTACTTTTATTTGATTCTAATATAACTTCATATATTTAGATTTACTTCACATTTTTAGTTGTTACTATTTAAAAAAATTCTAAACGTTTATTATAACTTTAAACATTTAGATTTGATTCTAAATATTTAGTTGTATACGCACATTAAATGTTTAGATAAAACTAATGTTTATATTTGATTCTAAATATTCAGGTTTAACTTGACATAAATAGCTTTAAATATTTTAATCTGATTCTAAATATTTAATGTAACTTTATACATTTAAACTGGAGTTTAAATATTCATTTTTAACTTTATTATTTGAAGCTAATTTATTATTTAGAATTATTTACAACCAATGCCTCATACACTGACTTTCCCCCCCCTACATGCACAAAAACGTTTAATAGATTTTGATTCTATGGTCCATAAAAAGTGACTCATTATGACATTTCTTTGTCACACAGCTCCGTCCAGCCTTGACTTTTCTGTGTGAATGCCTGATTTATTCTCATTTATTCTCAAAGTCCAAAAAATTAGCTTCCATTCATTCAACTATACTAAAAACAGTAATTTCTACATGGAGAATTATTTTAACTCAAGTATTTTACACATTGCCATATCTTAAATGTTCCTTTAGTCCCAGCTATTTATGGTGACCAGCTATTAGACATTCATGAACTTGAATCTAAAGACTGACAGAGTGAATGGCTGCATGGCGTGAAGAATGTATTGTGATCCTATTGCAGCTGTCAGCATCGACTCAAGCTGGATAAAAAGTGGTTGGGTTCATTAATCAAACTCGTTACCTTGTTTTGATACTCAGCAGAATGAGCATGTTTGAGTCTTTGGGATGACATTGTGCTACGAGAGCCCCCCCCCCCCCTCTCCGACTTCACCCAAACACGGTCCGCAGGCGGCCTGCCCCGCCCTGAGAAGCACTAAACTCTGTGACACGGCTGTCAGACTAAATCTCTGTGCTTCCTTAAGTCCTGGTTGCCGGGATCGGACATCAGGAATGTTGCTGGGTGACAAAAGACGATTAGTGGCCTGTTTTCTCTGTATGCTGACATTTGTGAGTTTGTGTGTGTTGTATGGGAATTCTTGGCATTGAGGTTGGATTGGAGACCACAAAGAGTCTAAAAGGTTGTCTTTCAGACTCTGAACACAAAGGATGTTGTTGAGACATTTGTTAAAAAAACTGTCTTAATCTGACAAATCAGAGAAAGTGGCTTAATATCAGAATCAGAAAATAAGAGTCTTCATAGTGAAGCATCATGACTAGAACCTAAGAACAGAGGTATGAGATTATTCTTTTTTTCTCCTGCTGTGTAAAACATAAAGTCCTTGTTTACAAGTCTTTAAAACTTTTGGAGGACATAATTATCCTGTTTACCTGCTTCAGGGAGCTGGTTGTGTTAACAGGAACTGAACGTTTTAAACCTTTAGTTATGCTGGATCTCTAGATCTCTGTGGTACTTCCTGATTGGTGCTTTGGGACTTCCTGGTAAGACTTGTCAGAGTTGAATCTGAGCTTTGAGCCAGCGTAATGAAGCGACACGAACAATTTGCAGTTTAAGTTGTAGGTCTTGATCATGTCTTCTGATACGATGTGTGCAAAAGTTGTTGTTTGTTTTGCTTTCTCAGAATAAAACCTGAACAAAACTCCTTGTACTGACATTTACGTCCAAGATGAGAACATTAAACTCCATTAAAGAAGCCAAATGTTAGAATAACTTAAACATATCTACGCATAAATAAGTATCAAAGTTCATTTTCACGGTTAACTATGTTATTGTAGTAATTTTATCATTATTGATGTATGAGGGCATGCAGGTATTCTCGTCTACATCCTGGTTATTTGACTTTTTGTTGTTATTACTGTTGGGTGTGATTTAAAAGCCACACATGGTTTTTACACATGTTTAAAATGTTCACAGTCTAAGTTTAGTCGATGTCCTATAAGCCTCAACTTAGTCGGTGTAAGTTTTGCTTTTATTGGGGTGTGGTGTTTGTAATCTTTCAGCTCTCTTTCACCAGTTGGAACACCCTGCAGCTGTGGCATCCACCAGGCATTAATAACTAAGCATTTGGTCCCGGACCTGAAGCGAACAGAGCATGATCACATCTGGTGCATGCAGCCGCAGTCTGGTTAAACTGGGCATTGCTGACATTCCTGCCACTTTCTGTCTCTCATTTGGAACCTTAATTGCATCCAGGCTGTCCAGTAGCTGGTGGAGAGGGGTTTCCTCAGGCACATCCAACAAGCTGTGCTTTCATTTAACTACAGCTAACGTGGTAAAAGGGAAAACAGAGATCCTATTGTGCAGGCTTCTTCAGCAGGTGCACACAAACGCATACTTATGATGAACTTTGCACAGATGTGGAGATTAAAAGCTTTCTGGAAAATGAAAATGTTGCATTTTGCATATTTCATGTGAGAAACAATAAAATAAACTCTATGCTTACATTGCTTTAGGCTTTGATCATGGAAAAAAACCCAGATAAATTCTGTTTTTTGTGGTCAGCATCCTAAAACTCTTTGATTCCCTAATTGCCCTGTTGATAAAAATAAATACATGTTTGCTAAGAAAGCTTAACACTAAACATTACACTATAATTACAAAGGATAAAAAACAAACATGTGTACTGGTTCAAGAGCAAAGACCTAAGGGGAGTTGCCAGAATTTGAGTTATTTTAGGGTGTTTTGGCATCACTTAGTGAATTTTGGAGAAGTCTCTGATTTTAACATCTTGTACTAAACATGTTATCTATTTTTTGATAAGTAAAATATAAGGACATGTTCTTTTAAATAGTTCAATATTATAATCCAGTTCTTTAAACCACAGACCTGTAATTCTCAGGTTCTTTTATTCTATTTTCAGTGGGATGATAGATGTTTGCAGCCACTTTTAACACCTCAGCTGACTTACCTTTTCTTTGTCGTGGACACAAACTCTCAGAGCCTCTGTGTAATTATGTCGTCTCCACCAGATCACTGCTAATGTCTCTTTAAAATGAAGGTCATTTGTTTTCTTTTGAGCTGCTTGTTGACACTAACACCAAAGTATACAGTTGATGAAAGACACTGACTGTAACCATTACATCCCTTCTTACTCTTAGTTGCTCAGCCTGTTATTTTCAGTCTGCCAGGATGATGTGAGTGAATTAGATTTGTGTCTGCTGAGAAGGTTTAGAGAGGAACGACCTTCCATTAAAATGTCTTTGTGACCAGAATAGGCTGATCGATGCAGATAAAAGGTATGTGCAAGTCCTGTTGCCTTCATTTGGAATACCATGACCTGGATGACTGAGAACTTCATTAAAAATACTTTTGATTCAGAGTTCAGTTCTGCAGCAGCCATCGACCACTGATCTGTTTGAGGGCAGGTGAATTCTTGATTTGCTCTTTCTCCTCCAACATTCTATTCATAACAAAAACACAGCGTACCCTACTTCCTTTAAGGCCATGCAACACAGTGTCTGCGCACTAATGGCTGCTACAGTTTGGTAAAAAGAGCCCACTGTTCTCTAAGTTGCCTTGTTCTGAACAGGAGGCTACATGTTCCTGGAGGAATGTCAGTAATTAACTCAGTAATCACAAGATTTAGGTAACCTGCAGGAAAACAGACTTTATCGCTGAGTGAAAGCTTTCCATATTTATTCATTTGGATCCATAAAAGACCTTCTTGTGACAAAAGAGCTCGCTTAATATTTGCAGACTTGGTAGAGCATCAGTAGTTATAGATGATGTGTTTATGATGATGCGTTTCTCTCACACAGCCTAAACTGCAGCCAATCAAAAGTGTTGTTGTGATGAATTCACACCAACACAAAGCACCATTACCTTTCCTTTCTTTATAAGAGTCCAACCAGCAGAGACGACCCTGAAGAGGAGGAAGAGGAGGTCTGTGTGTCCTTTATCGAAGGCCCCCCATCTCCCCTCAGTGCTGAGAGCTCCTCTGAGGTTTACAGTACAGCTAGCCAGGACCAACAGAGAAAGGATTCTTTCTTCTAGCCCCCCGGACTCAGAGTAAAAGTGCAGCTCTACCTCAGGCTCTGGTTTCTGAGCTCCTTTTGTCTAATGCCACCGATTGAGGACACAAAATGGGTCTGGAGGCAACCCAATACAGCACCTTCACATCTTTATAACTTCTGTCAAAGAATGAAAAAATGTGGAAGTTTCTCTAACGGTGGAATTTTGAACCACCGGTGAATTATGTACTTAATATCCTATTGAGTTGTTATCTTTAATCATTGATATTAAATATGCTGCTACCATCTCCTTGTAACCTTTTAAGTGATATTTCCCACAAACACTTGAAACTGTCCCTGGTGGGCTGCACAGTAAAGCAATGCCACTGACCCAGTAATGTGAGCAGACGAGCCCGACAAGCACCAGACCAGAATATTACAGAGGGCCTTCCTTCAGCAAGGGCTTGAAACGGGATGTTTGTGGAGGAACGGTGCTGGTAAACCGATTTGTTATCAAACCGGACCTTCACCATCAAAGAGATTTTTCTTTGTTGGTTTAAACAAAAACAATTATTTTAAATCAGATAATGTTTAATAAATTACATACACAACAGCACTTTGAAAAGAGTGCCAGTAGTAATTCAGACACTGGTATCAAGTGACCTTTTGTGTCTGTTCATAGTAAATGTTCCACCTTTATTTTGAAAAGTCTCCTTCCCAACAAAGAAAATATTTTGAGAGGTGTTTTCTACTTTATTATGATTATTATTACTATTACATGTGTTACTGTAAGTTACTTAAACACATCACTTTCCTCTGGGATTAATAGTGTTGATTTGATTTGAATAAGAATAAACCTGCAGGATGTTGTCTAAATGTGACACCTGAGACAATACATTTGACCTTGATTCATTTATACTCTGGTTGCTGTTTTTGTTTTTTGAGTGAAACAAATGGCATAAAATTCTCTTGACTAAAGCAACATTATTTTACTTTAAAGGCATACTATGCAGTTTTGGCTTGTTTTTAGCACCCCCTAGCGTTTTAAGTCACCATCGTAAAAACATTGTCTTTGCTCAGAAACACCTAAATTTAACTGCTGAAATGTCTCCTCACCTTCATTGCTTATACTGGAGCGGTTCATCACGTATTCAAAGAAATCAGGTGTGTTCAAGCTAGAGTTGTGCATCGAGAATCGAGCATCGATAGGAACCGGGACTAGCTGTCCGGTTCTCCCAAGATCATTTACATTTTAAATTTTCGATTCTAGTTTCGATTCCCAGGCCGCAGACCAGAAGAAGAATCCGCCCACGTCACCGCGCATTCATTGTAAAATGTGCGGTCTGCAGCGGCGTTCTACAGCGTGGCTTCAGCTGCTGATCAGAATCGGGTGATGTCCATGAAAAAAACCGTCATCTGTCAAGACTGAACAACGTATTTCACAGCTGTTCACCTGAATGCAGCCTGCAGACTCTCTGTGCAGCGTAGCGTCTCTCCTCCCCTCCTTTTTGTATCGGAGCTCAGCGTCGACATTGAAAGTAAAACACCTTTGCCGAACCTTTACTCCGTCAGAGTGATCTAAACTTTGCATCCTGCAACAACAACTACCGTGGAAATACCGGAGGAAGCTCGTTAAAATACATCAACACGGTGGATTTAAAGGTGTGGCTGGGGCAGGGGTCGCATTAACCGGAAATTTCCGGTATTTAACCGTATTTTTTTTTTTACTTTGACGAAAGATCTGAAGGGCGCCGGTCATTCTGATAGGTTTGCGCACGCGCCTGCCCGTCCATAGGAAATCACTGAATTGTCCCCACTAATAATTCGAACCAAGGATGCAGAAATAGCGCTGCATCTCCACCAACTAATACCTGCAGCCCAGACTGAGGTTCTGTGCTGCAGAGCGCAGACCTGTGATCCAGATGTCCTGCGCTCTGCAGCAGAAGAACACTGGTCCTCCATCAGGTGTCAGACCCGATCCGCTCAAACGCCCCTTTGCAATCCGGTGCTCAGCACGATCAGATATTGATTAACTACATTTCCTGTTGTAATGCGCTCTCAGAGTAGCGTTCATAGGCTGACACGCAAAATCTGCTCCGCGAGCCGAGCATACACATAGAACTGGACTCCAAACGCGAGGAGGTCCGCATTAAACAGCAGCGCCAGGTTTCCCCCCGAGTATCTCAATGAAAAATATGTGAACCCCTCATCCCTCTCTCTCTCTCATGATCTCATAATGAACGTTAATATTATACGATAATCAGAGTCCCGCGGAGCGCACAGAGGACCACCTCACCTGCTGCTGCGCTGCGCTCGACTCCAAACGGAGTTTTTAGAAATGTCTGATGACTGACTGATCGACTAATTTAGAGTCTAATCCTATGGGTTTATGTGCTAAATGGACCCAGTGTTAGAGTAATAAGGCTACTGAAAATGTAATTATTATAATTTTTAAAATTAATAAGTGACGGATAAAAATAGATTATGACTGGACTTTTTTAACCCTGTCAGCCAAAAAGACGGAAAACCAAAAAGTCTAGAGCGACCTCTGGGCTGGAGGTGAGTTTTCATGTCTCACTGCAGAAATCAACACACACGGAGCAACAGTCAGACGCAGCTACACTCACTCAGTATTAGCCTGCTGACCATCAGAACGCTGAACAAATAAACTGTAAAATAATTAAAGTCCTCTAGATGAGAAACTGGGTTCAGCCCTCTAGGACCTGATATGGCTGATAAATAAATGAACCTAATAGTAGTAATAATAATAATAATCTTACAACACACATTGTTGTGCGATTAATATTATTATCTGAACTATTTAATCTGCTTAGAGTTTTAATGTTTTAAATCTGTTTTATTGTTACTGACAGCAGCTAGATTGAAGTTTCAGATTCCCTTTTGACAGAACGCTGCAGCATGTTGGAGTAGATTCTCTGTCCTCCTGGACATGATCATGTTCAGTTTGAATTGAAAACAGCTGAATTTTCCAGTTATTTTGAAGACTCATTGTCTCCCATTAAAGAGCCTCCTTCAGTTTTAAACCTTGGGTTGAGAGTAGGAGGTTTGGAAGTTCTGGTCAGAAACAAACAATCTGATTATGCTACAAGTCTTTTTTTTTTTTTAAGTAAAAACATGTCCATCCATCCATCCATTTTCTGTAGCCGCTTAATCCTCCACAGAGGGTCGCGGGGCAGCTGGTAGTAAAAACATGTTTTTGTCTAAATTAAGGTGATGTTATTGTTCATTAGAATTAAAATTCATGGAAGTTCAGATTATTTCATCAAATAAGAGCACTGGTTAGATGGCTCATTAAAACATGTAAAATTTTTGGACCCTGCCTCTTGAAAGAATCGGAATCGAGAATCGATAGGAACCGGAATCGAAACGAGGAATCGGAACCGGAATCGTTAAAATTCAAACGATGCCCAACCCTAGTTCAAGCAGGGAGAGATCGAAAAAATCAGGAATCATGAGCTAAAAACACCCCGGGGCTAGTATAACAGCTAGCCACATTGGGTTAGCCTAACCCTAGCAAGATACGTGACTTTGTGAGACTTCAGGGCACCAGTGTCATGACCGGGGTAGTGCAGGACCCAAACGCAGGAGGACAGAGGCAGGAACAGGTGAGGTTGAACACAAAACAGCTTTATTGCTGGCAGGACTCTGGAGACACAGGACACATGAGGCTGGGGATGCAACACAAGGAACTGACAGCATACGTATATAGACAGGGAGCTAATCAAGGAGATGAGACACACCTGGAGGGGATTAGTGCAGGACACAGGAGGAGGAACACAGGCACAAACTGGACACAAGGGGCAGAATATGACAACCAGACTGGAGCCACAGAAGTTGCAAACGTGGTATTCATTAACCCTGTAAAAGGTCATACTGGCTCAAGAAAAAAATATAAAAAAATAAAAAAGTTACATAGTGTGCCTTTAATTAAAGAAAATAAATAATTTGTTATTTTAGACATATGTAAACAAACATGTAAAATAGGAAAGAATTAATCTAAGAAAATAAAACCTAGAAATTTGTAATGATGTTGTGCTTTTATTAAAGAAGAACTACTCCTACTCAGTTGACATGTTTTTGCTACGACCTTCAAGTCGTAGCAAAAACATGTCAACTACTCCTACTCAGTTGACATGTTTTTGCTACGACTTGAAGGTCCTGGTTAGCTATTTGGTACTTTGAGTTAAGTTTTTTATGTTTTCCTTATGTTTTTGAGTATTTCTGGTTTTTCTCATTCAGATTATTTTTGTAATATTCATCACCATTAGATCTCCTCTTGACTTCCTCCTTCCTTACTTCATGCACACCTGTCTTTCATCAGTAATCAACTCACCTGTCATCCCCTCTCCCTGCATTTATCTTCATACAGGTTGTCATAGAGGGCTGGTAACTAAACATGGAACCAGTCACTTTTAAGAGGCAAAACTATTTTGATAGTGACATTTATGTTGGTTTCTGGGCCATTCGTGACTTTGCTGACCTACATACAAGTGTAAAGTCATTGTGCTAACTCCCAAATTCAACAGTCTTTTGTCTGTGAGGTCCTATCAGTCTCCTTCCAGTGACACACAGATGAAACACAGGTGTTTCTATCTCAGCTGCTTACGTCCGAGACTCTCACGCAATGCACGTCTGTGGAGAAGAGTGGAAATCTGTCTGCCACAACTATCCCTAATATTTCACATCCTTGTGCGGAGAGCAAGGAGGAGCTGATGGTCAAACACACACAGAGACATTCTGTTGGCTGTCATGTTCAAATTGAGGACAGGATGTCCGTTTTTAGGATGTACTTCATGTTCTGCAGCTAACTTTTAAGCAGTGTTTTGCAGAAGTCTTCAAGTTGAACAAAACAATAAATCGGTTTTGCTAACGTAGCCCTCTGAAGTCTCTTTAAACCTCTGCAGCTGCTCTGCAGACTCTTGCAGTCATTACTAGACCTGTGATTTTACAGTGGTGTTAATGTGCAGCTGTGTCCTAGTCGTACGGACAGCGGAGGTGTGCTGAATGGGCTCACGGTGTCTTTGCTGTGGCAGGGGCGCTTCTGTTTGAAGCTGAGTCTGTAACTCCTCACAAGGCCAGGAGGAATTACAGGTTGGTGGATAAACAAAAACTATGGAGCAGTAGCAGGGTGTGCTCCGTTCAGGAAATTAAAAGCCACCGCTTCTTCCTTCAGTCTGCCCATCTTCTCTCATCTGCTGCCAGCTCACTTAATGAATAGCACACTAACAGTGTTTGGGCCATTCTTCTACCATTGTCTGTGGGATATAGGCTAACATTTAGAGCTAAATGGTCATAAGAATAACTCAGAACATAAAACATCAATTCAAAATGTCTTAGAATTTGTTTGCTATTGTTGTTTGCTGCATTGTCAACAAGCATAATAACTAAAAGGGCTAACTTGTAACAGGTTGGTTTAAAAGGCTGCCTTACAGTATTATCATTTGCCTGTTTCTGTAACGAGCCCTAGCATCTTTTTTCCCCATAAAGTTTGTCATTTTTATCTGTAATATAAAAGGTTCATTGCATCCTTTTTGTCCCTTTAAGGGAACCGTAGAACTCTTTAATAGACCTGCACATATGAAACTTTTTTGTGTGAATTGAGGAAGCTTCTTGGATGAGAAGTGAATTATAAGTCCTTTTGTGTGAGCCCACTAAGGGTCCTGCACGTATGCCTTAAGCGCAAAACTCAAATCTCAGGAAAAGCTGAGGAAAAGCCTATAAACTGTGTGCAAGTTTAGTCCAGGTTTCTGGAGAAAACCTAAAAAACATCCAGGAAATTGCTAGTTTTCCAGGAACATTTTGCAGCTGGAAATCTCTGGTATTCAACAAGGAAGTAGAGAAGAAGTGAGATAGACAAGAGGTGTCATATTTCTTACATTATAGATGCATAAAACTTTGTGACAACCAGATGTTTTGGATTTTTTAAAAAACGTTTTCACACAGTAACTATTAGTTTGGGGCTTAATTTCTACTCTGCATCTTGTTAGCTGCCTTTTTAAGGCTGCAGTAAGGGATGGAGTGGTTACCATGGTGACTAATGAGCCTCTGGCTTCAGCTTTAACATTTCTTTTGACCTAGGTTACACTTTAAAGTTTAATAAATCAAGATGTAAGTGTTTTGTCATTATGACAATGTTTCAAATTACTGTTGGGCTTTAATGGAAAATAGTACAGTTTGGTCTATTTTCTGCCATTATTGAAAACCGGGAGAAATGAATACACTAGATAGGATTAAAATAGGATGTTTTAACATCTTAATACTAAGAGAAGAAAGATGATTTTCATCCAACACATTTGGTTTTGATACATATCAAATATTGATACTTTTTGAAAAAGTATACCACTTTTTCTTTACAACACACTAAAACCAACCCAACAAGTTAAGATGTACCAGATGACTCTGGAAACTAAGAGAATGCATGACCAAACAAGAGAAACGAGGGGAAAAAAGCACAGTAAGGATCTCATTTTAGCTCACTTATTCCAAATAATTTTAAAGGAAACAGAATAATCCAGTCCAGACACGTGAAAAGTTTCCCAAAATTCAGCTCAAAACAAGCCATTCAAAGAAAGAAGATTCTCTCATTGTGGTTAACCTGCTTAACGAGGAACTTGAATGTTAAAGTGAAGGAAAGTGTTTCCACTCTGCTGAGTAAAAGCAGGCGTATGGATTATTCCTCAAAACATCAAAGGAGTGAGCCAAAATTAATTTTGATCCATAACTGAATTCAGGTCATGAGGCTGAAGTTGACAATAAAGTTCTTTTGAACATTTGGTGAGATGAAAACGCGTTCTTTGGCCTTCTTGTGTCCCAAAAAACAAGCTTATATCCTTTTAGAGCGATTAATCATATATTTTTAAACTATAATGACACACAAAAAAATGATATTCTTGTGTCAAAGATAATTTTTTTACCACTGAAATATTAGCAGCCTGTTTGAGGTCATCAGGTGCAGGCGGCACCAGGGTCAAAGGTCAGAGCACATTCTAGTCAGGAATCCCAACACGTCTGCCAACAATCACAGGAACCGTTTTGTTCTCTTGAGGGGAATTACTGTATTTAATGAGAGCTTGCAGAAGGGAATTACTGAAAAGTAGTCCAAGTGTTTATGTGATTATGCAGCAGTTATGTCACTAAGCCTGACATAATCAAAAGAACAATTTCTTTGTTTCACAAATGCAGTGATTGTTGTAATTGTCCTAAAAACTGGCCTGGACTTGTCCCTGGAGCTGCTGTGGGCCTTCTGAGCCGGAAAACGTAATGTTCTTTCCACCAAGTTTCCCTGAGGAGCGTACCGTTTTAAATGACATCAAAGAATTAGGTTCAGGCCTCCGTAAGTCATGTCTGACACTTCTGGTGGGTTTTATAAAGTACAGTATGGGTTTTTGTCAAGAGGCAAATATGAGAGACACTAGACCCAAGAATGTAAATGACCTCTCAAGCTGAATGTTGAATCTTTTATGATGTACCTGTAAGGGTAAGTGAAATATAGCATCATCAAAACCAAAAATAAGACATGAAAACATTGTCAAAAGTCTCACTGCCTCAACATTTGTGTTATTTTACAGTGATACAATGCAGGAGGGTTTACTTCACTTTACCAAAAATCTAAGAAAATGTACCGATAATCATTTCTCATTGAAGTGATTTTCTAACAGGAAGTCCTGAAAGCAGATTTATCTCTATCGCTATAGAAATAAAGTTTGATTTGATTTGATGATCTCATAATTCTGTGCAAGGGAGCAAGTACCAGGTAAGTCGTTCTGATAGCACACATATCTATCATACTTTCACCTGGTTTCTGCAAATAGAAGTGAATTCATAGCAAAACCTAACGCGTGCATGACCTGAGAGTTCAGATGACTCAACGTGTTATATAACCACTTTTTGTGGGGAAAAAATCAACTATTTTAACTGCTTTGTTCCCTGAAGCTGTTTTTGTCTCTGCAGGTATCGCTGCGGTTTTCAGCTCAGGTATCTACAACTGAAAGAAAAAGCCTTGACCAAACCACATCCCAGACTTATTCTGACCAACTCTTTATTGTTTAAGAAAATGTTATCCAGTTCTTATTTCAGTCCCATCCACTGTATGTTCAGGTGTTAAACATGAGCGCCTGTGTTTGCAGAGGTAGATGGTAGAGAACTGTTTTAACAAAAGTCTGCATTCAGTGGGGGGTCCTCCATCCTAACAGAACACATTTAAACACCTACATGCACAGAAGCACAAAGCAGAGAGGTGTTGACTGATGGAGTGAGTGGGGGGTCAAATCAAAGGTTTCTCAGGTTTGAAGCCTTTGCTTTGAGAACAGTCGTGGTAAATGTAACTGCATCAGTAGTATGAAGGCTTTTCACTTTGCTGTTTGAACCATGGAGCTAAATAAGGCCACAGTAACTGCAGGGTGGAGGGCCTTTGTGCTCATCAGCAGTTTTTGCAGAAGGTGCTTTTTGCAGTCCCATTAAAGAAGCAGGAAGTAATGAGTTGGTTATTTTTCACTTCCCCTCCATCATTATTTGAAACAGGTGTGGTAACTGGCAATGAAAGCAGCCTGTGACCAGAGCACTGAAGTTTTAGAGGATGTTGCGCCCCTCCGCGTCCTCACAGGACAAATAGGGATATTGCAACCTTCTGCATCTTAATTTGAATGGCTGCAGCTGTGCAGGTAAACTAACCACCTGCATGGTGAGGCACCATTAAAGCTACTTGGTTGTGCTGGTTAGTGATACTTGTTAAAAATAAAGTTCTAAACTCTCAACAAATTTATCAGCCTTCATTTTACATGTGGCCCAGGAGCTGAGTCATAACATAAATTTGGGGGTTGTCTGGGATCTTCTGAACTTTGAGTTGAAAGTAGTGTCCTACAGCCTATTGTGTGTCTGAATGTTCAGCTTGTGTGTGCGTGTGGCTCGTGGTAAAACCCTAGTCTTTTCTAGGATGAGCTTAAAGCTTTCTAGCGTCTGTTTGCTATTGTTTAGTGTAGGTTTGTTAAGGTAAACCCACATGTGTGTGGTTATTTATTGTTGTGGTTTGGTGAAAATGCCCGTTGTATATTTATACCAGCTTTATGGATGCTAATAGGACCAAGGCAAGTCTGTTTTTGATGTCTTCTGTAGTTTTGTTTCCACTTCTGTTGGACCACTTCTGGAAGTTGCTGACTGGGTTCAAAGCAGTAACTGAGTGTGAGACTGGACCACACTGATTGTGATCATTTTGTGTGGGTGTGGCTCTCTGTTTGTGGTAAATTATGTGTCACAATGACTTTATTTTTGTTGCTTTTGTAATTTGATGTGGTGTGGAACCACTTTGTGTGAGGAGTTGTGTTCATGTTTGGATTATTGGTTGCTACTTTTGGAGGACTTTGTTTTGAACAGTCCATTTGGTTTGTGGCTGTTGTGCTCCATGTTGTATAGGACACATTATTATTGCTTTTGTGGATTTGGAGAAGGCTTAGGACTGTGTCCTCAGGGGCACCCTGTAGGGGGCGCTCTGGAGATGAAGGGTGGATGGCCTTTTGTTGAGGGCCATTCAGTCCCTGTACCAAAGGAGTGTGAGTTTGGTCCTCATAGCTGGCAGTAAGTTTGACCTGTTCCCAGTGAGAGTTGGACTCCGCCAGGGTTGACCTTTGTCACCAGTCCTGTTCATAATTGAATTGAATTGAATTTATGGACAGGATTTCTAGGTGCAGCCGTGGTGTGGAGGGTGTCAAGTTTGATGGCAGGAGAATCTCGTCTATGAGGTCCTCCTAGCTTCACCAGGCTCTGACCTTCAGCTCTTACTGGGGAGGTTCGCAGCCGAGTGTGAAGCGGCTGGGATGAGGATCAGCACCTCCAAGTCTGAGACCATGGTTCTTGGTCGGAAAAGGGTGGCTTGTCAACTCTGAGCCGGGAGAGAGGTCCTGCCTCAAGTGGAGGAGTTCAAGTATCTCAGGGTCTTGTTCACGAGTGAGGGAAGGAGGGAGCGGGAGATCGACAGGCGGATTGGGGCAGCGTCTGCAGTGATGCGGACGCTGAACCGGTCTGTTGTGGTGAAGAAGGAGCTGAGCCAGAAAGCAAGACTCTCGATTCACCGGTCGATCTACGTCCCAATCCTCACATATGGTCATGAGCTTTGGGTAATGACCGAAAGAATGAGATCACGGATACAAGCGGCTGAAATGAGTTTTCTCGGAGTAGAACTGCTGCTCCTTCATATCAAGAGGAGCCAGTTGAGGTGGTTCAGGCATCTTAGTTACCGTAATTTCCGGGCTATAAGGCGCACCTGAATATAAGCCGCAGCAGCTAAATTTGGGGGAAATTGCAGATTTGTCCACACATAAGCCGCACCTAACTATAAGCCGCGGGTGTTTTAATGTTTAGTTACCATATGTATGTGTGTGTGGGAGGCCACTTAGAGGCTACTCTCACACCCACATACCTTTGTCTGTTTGTATGTGAATACGGTTGTTGTCTGCTCTGAGGACACAGCCTACTGTTCGTATGTAAATGTTTTACCACCTTGGGCAGCTACTGATTGCTGCTTGAACTGAGAGAAAGCCGAAGCAGCCCAACCGGTTCCAGCAGCACTAGCTGGCCTCACTGTTCCTTAATGTTTAATTACTCTATATATGAGTTCCTGCTACCACAGAGGGGATTGTTGGGACAGAGATGACTGTTTGGGAACTATTGTATCAAAAATAAGCAGCCTACCGTGTCATCGTCTTCCTCCTCCTGCGTACTAAAACCACCAAAATCCTCATCGTCAGTGTCAGAAATGAACAGGTCCAGAATCGCCTCCTCAGCCAGTCTCTCTCCTTTGTTGTCCCTCTAAAAACCAATAAAATCCTCTTCCTCTTCATCAGTTTCGGAGTAAAACAGCCTCCGAACGAGGGCTCCATAAGCTATTGCGTAATCCTCTAATATGGCCACGCGTCGCGTTTGTGCATGCGCACGTAATGAACGTGACTGCGAGGTAAACGCACGTACGTAAAACACGCAAAAGCTTTGTGAATCGCGGTCACGTAAATTACGTGCGCATGCGCAAATGCGACACACGGCCATAGAAGTGGATTGCGCAATAGCTAATTGAGCCGTTCAGAGGCTGTTTGATTCAGACACTGACAAAGAGGAAGAGGATTTTATTGGTTTTCAGAGCGACAACAAAGGAGAGAGACTGGCTGATGAGGCGATTCTGGGCCTGTTCGTTTCTGACACTGACAAAGAGGATTTTGATGGTTTTAGCACGCAGGAGGAGGAAGACATAACAAGGTAGGCTGCTTATTTTGATACAGCAGTTCCCAAACAGTCATCTCTTACTCTCCATCATCATCACGCAGCAGTCCAGTTTTTCAAAACATACTTTGTTGTGCGCTGGTGCTTTGATAGCGCCCCCTTGGTAGCCGTTAGCTGAGCCACAGATAAGCCGCACCGTTGTTTAAGGCGCAGGGTCCAAAGCAAGGGAAAAAAGTAGCGGCTTATAGTCCGGAAATTACGGTACATCCCCAGGGAGGTGTTTCAGGCATGTCCTGCCGCCAGGAGGCCCCTGGGTCGACCCAGGACTCGTTGGAGAAAGTACATCTTAAATCTGGCCTGGGAACGCCTTGATGGAAGTGGCTGGGGAGAGGATGGTCTGGGACTCCCTGTGTGGGGAAGCTGCCCCTGCGACCCGGACCCGGATAGATTATTATTGTGTGTTACTGTAGCCATTTGTTTACTTCCTCATCAGGTGCATCCATATCTTGTATGTTCAGGCTAGTTTCTTGTAGAGTATGTAAACCTATGGAAATTGGGACGTTATACAATTAGTCTTTCTGCTTCTGTTTTTGTGGTAGTCCAGGTAGCGTATTTCCAGCTTTATTTCTGGTTGACTTTTTGCTTTTGGCTTAGGGAGGACACCAGATATGGCCCAGTGTGGGTTGGTCTAAGTGGTCCTGCTCTTTTGGTACATTTAGCTAGCCCATCAGTGTTCTGTTCACGTCTTTAGTTGGATACTTTGCTGCTGTTTGGTTGCTTGTTGTCTTGAATATTTTTTCACCTGGAGGAACTTTTTTAGGAAGGAAGGTGTTGCTGTATCCTCACTGGCCAAGCAGTATTGTAGTAGGCCAAAAGTTTACATTTACCTGGTAGAATAAAACCGTTTTTGCTCAAATTGCATGACAGTTTGTCAACTTTGAAGCTCTGTAAACTACATTTGAACTTTCAGTGTGAGCAGCCTTTTTCTCTTCAGGTGTACAGGTCACTTCTGCAGCTGCTCATGCTGGTTGTTCAGCAAAAATGCTAATGAGCAGAACATTAGAACGTGCTTTAGAGCAGCAATAAAGTAAGTAAGAAGTTTTAAAGACTATAAAATAAATCAAAGACATAATTAAGGTACAAAAATCGGGTTATCAATTTAGAGTCAAAAGCCAGTGAGTAGAAGAGGGTCTTAAAGAGTTTTTTATAATCACCAAAGTTAATAAATGACAAATAACAGAAAAACAAAAGCACAGACAGTTTCATTAACTATTTATTTTCTTTAAAGTATGTAACAAAATAGTCGCTATGAAGAAAAACAGCATTCTGCTTTGTACAACTAAGAAACAGACAAGCACAGCTAATTGTACAAAAATAATAGTAACTGATACACAATAACATAAAAAGAGGGGGACAATAAAGAATGTAACATCCTCACGTCAGTGTGCAAACTGTTTATACAAAAGGACCTGTGTCCTTTCTTTAAGGCAACAGATCCTGATAAATTATTTAAATAGCATTTATCCACACACACACTCACACACACACACACACACCTGTCAAACGCTCATAAAAACAGCTAAGAACAGAAAATACACAATAATTTATCTGCTAAAAACTGCATTGTACATATGTTGTAAAGCAAAAATGAAAAATCTCCCATTTTTTATTTAATGGGATTGGAAAATTGGTTGTTTTTTATATATATGAAAACTATTTACAGGTCATGCTACAGCAGCACTAAGATCGTTTCAGAAGGATATGAACAAAATAATGTTTGATCAGATTATAAACAGCATTGAGGTAATACCTGTATATTAATGTCCTTTGTTTTTCATCTCTCTCTGCAGAAAAATGTACACAAGTCACATCCTGTGCATTTTATATTAAAAAGATATTGTCTGATAATCAACTCTACCTCATTTTGGGGCAGTTTAATTGAACAAAGACTTTTATTAGAAGAATTATTTACTTTTTCCAAAGTATGAAACTTTTATTTACTGCCTACATTGTAGACAAGAGTCAATAAATTAGATGTATTTACATCATTTCACCTTGAAATCCTCAAACACTCCTCAGTGAACAATGTGTTATCTTGGATTTGTGATTCCAGGCTGTCATAATTTAGCAAAAATTAATCGTGATATATTTTTTCTTACTGGTTTGATATCAGAAGATTATCACTTCCATCTTATCCTGAGACTCAAAAAAATAAAACAACAATCAGACAATAACAAAACTCACAAAACTTCTACGTAAACTAGAACCAATTTAAACACATTTCTCCACTCAACAGAGATTCTTAGGTAGATAAAGAACGTTCTTGTTCCATTCATGGCTCATCATCCACATGCAGCATGTGTAAAAACACGTACACCTGCAACATTATGACCCCCTCATGAAACTTCACTTCCAACAGTCCTAACAAAAACTCTAAAAGTGTCTCTAAGACCTCAAATGTATCATTTAAAAACTATTTCATGGTAATAATATCTTTGTTTTTTTCTTTGGGTTTTCTATCCAGAAATAAGGCAGAAACAGAACAGAGGAACAGAGAGAGATGTAAAGGCCTGGAAGTGCATAGTTTTCTGAGGAACTGTTCCAGCGCTGGAAGATGTTTGAGGTCTTTCAGGGAGCTGAAAAGGAGGAAGAGCTGGGATTTAAAAAAAGTGTTGGTGTCCATTGCAAAGCTAGAGTTCTTTTTTTGTTCTTTTCTTTTCTGTTTTGCTTTTTTCCAGCTCTCCATACGCTCTGATCCTCAACTGGCAGTCAGCTGATTGGTGCTTTGCCCAAACTAGCTTCAAGTTACCCTGAGGCTAACGAATGCCTTTCGCCCAGTCCGAGTGTGCGTGCCACAGAAGAAAGCCATGTGGAGACAAACCAGCCCCTGCACTTTGCAGGAGAATATATAAGTTCTTTACAAAAAAAAAAGAAGGTGCATTCCTCAGAGATTTCACCCATCCATTTATGCATCTGTTAAAAGAAGACACATGAAGTAAGAAGTTTGCAAATGGCCTGATAAGTGAAACCAATTTAAGCACGCCATGCAATGCTTGCACAACACATACCTCTGCATTCATACTTGAGGTCTGAGAAGTACACCATCTCTTGTGAGAAGACAAAGAGACCTAAGCGTCCACCTGCATACGTCTTGTCGTAGATGCTGCCAGAATCAGCCATGATCTTCTTCCCCTCATACATTACAACTCTGTGGAGAAACACATTCATTTAAAATGTAAAAGTGTGTATCAAGAGATAATATTCATGGAGACACGTGATTCATTCTTTACCCACCTGATGAGTCCCGTTCTTGGTCTGTGGATCAAATGCCATCTGTAGGCAGTGAAGTCTTTCCATCCAACATTTTTCGGGTCGTGCCAGAGAGTCCGGACCTAACAGCAAAATGAGTAAAGCCCAGTGGGTTCATCTCATTAACACATTAAATCATGCATTGGGTGATAGAAATCAAGCACACCTGTCCTGGGGTGTTGCCTGTGTGCCAGAGGGCGTTCCTGAGGTGCTCCCCTGGGCCGGTGGTAGAGTTCACCACTTTGATGGACAGGCCTGAATAACCCTGAGCTTTGGTGGGTTTACTTGACCAGTAGGTTTGTGTGATCTGCTTCCACATCACCACATAGAACCTGGAACTGGACTGGTAACCGAACACAAAGCCGGCGTAATCGTCATCCCTCTCTGTGTTGATGAAGAAAGTTCCACTGAAGTCCACCGAGTTAAACTCGTGGTAACCTGTTAAAGAAAAAAGAGGACAAAGAAGATGGATTTTTAAAAAGTACATTCTGATGTTGTCTTTGTGACGTGATGTAAATTAAATAATCCCTCATGGTGGTTTTGGCTATTTATAGATATTTTCTATGAAGTTTGCCTCAAGTTCATTTGACAGCCTGATGGAAAAGTGTGTCCTCAGTACTGTATGTAGACTTGCATGATACAATAAAGTCATTTTTCTTACCAACAGCAATGCCAGGATCACAGTTGACAGTCTGAACCAGCTCTTTGCCCTGATGGCGGACCACCCAGTTAGGATCGATCTGGGAGGTGCCTTTTGGATCCAGAGGAACCATCTGGAACTTACGAAAGTCTGTCTCACTTATATCAAAGTTCTCAGGGCACACGTCATAGATGTCAGGCACATTGTCTTGATCAAAATCATCTTTGCAAGCATCTCCACGACCATCGCCTGGAAAATATAACATTTTATGTTGATTAGGATTAATGCTCAAGCTGTAACACTCTTTGAGATGTATTTTAGGTTTAGGCTAACCATCTGAGTCCAGCTGGTCAGGGTTGAAGGCCAGTCTGCAGTTGTCTTTTTCATCAGGGATGCCATCGTTGTCATCGTCATGGTCACAAGCATCTCCCTTGCCATCCTTGTCGTGGTCAGCCTGGTTGGCGTTGGGGATGTAAGGGCAGTTGTCCAGGTTGTTCTGATGTCCATCCTCATCAATGTCCTGGTTATTATCACACTTGTCTCCCACACGGTCATCATCTGAATCCACCTACAAAAATACAATAATTAAAAATCAGAGGTATTAATTTTTAATGGGAAACTATCCAAGGTCACAGATCCAGGAGGAAAACAGAAACATCCTTCTTTCCACAGATAAGGGTTGGAATGCAGACAGACCAGTAAATCAAGGGCTTTGATTTTTGTTTTAGCTCCTCCATCACCTGGACAGACCACAGCAACGCCCTCATTTCTGCAGCTGAAACCCTGATAAGTCCAACCCTCGCTCCAGCCCACCGTCACTCATGAACCAAGATTCCCAAACTCCTCTGACTGAGGGAAAAGCTTACTCTCAACCTGGACCTAAGCTCAGCTGTTGCAGTATTGCCATTAACTTAAATACTGTTCTAAAAATAAATCTCACTTCACAAGTCCATTGCTTTTCCTACTCAGATTCACTTGTTGAGCTTTCCTGGTTTTTATAGCCGCACTCAGCAGGATAAGAACTCTTTGTTACTCAAAGAATAGGTGCAAGGGGTTTTGCAGAATCTTGAATTCCTCAGTTTAAGATCTTTTCAAAATATTAAACAGCTGCATCCATTTATGGGCATGTCTTTTCTAGCCTTTGTAAAAGGGTGTGCAATTCATTCTTTAAAAAACACTGAATTTTAGGCTTTGATGCTCCCTTGCTTCCCCCCAACTTCTCCCGATTCCCGTTGTTCAACACATTCCTATTTCTCAATGTAGCATGGCACAGGTGGACTGAGCGGGCCTGTGCTGCGCCGACAGGGCATGCACATACCCCAGGGCCAACCCATTCCTTGGTAATATCTAGCCTAGGGCCTCTTTCCTCACATTAGCCAGCTAACGTCAATGGGCCATTGAAAAGACCCCTCTCCCCCCCACCACGCCTTATTGAACTAATGTGCCCTTGAGCTGCATGCAGGATTTGCTCCACCGTTACATGGCGTGATAAAGCTTAGACAGCTACACAGGGCTAATCACTGAGGCTCCCTCTCAATTGAAAGACAGATATATGCTTAGCTAGAGAGAAAGGCAGGGTGCTGAATGTGGATTATTGTTGCTGGGTGAGGCGGAAGGAAATGGGCAGGGGTGTGTGCGTGTGTGTCCACACACCTGATCGGGATTATGCTCCAAGGGACAGTTATCACACATGTCTCCTACTCCGTCCAGATCCGTGTCTCTCTGGTCAACATTGTATACATAGGGACAGTTGTCCTTCTCATTCAATATTCCTGAAAAAGAAAATTGGTTTCACAAAAGTCTAAATTACAGAAGTTACTTCACAATAGACGCATGTAAGTTCCTAGTTCTCACCATCTCCATCAATGTCCACAGCACAGGCGTCTCCTTCTCCGTTGTTGTCTGTGTCTGTCTGGTCTGGGTTACTGTTGTAAGGGCAGTTGTCACAGCGGTCACCCACATCATCCCGATCGTAGTCGTACTGCCGGGGATTGTACACGAATGGACAGTTGTCCTGTTTTGACGGGAAGAAGATGAGGAGTTGATGACAGGTTTTCAGGTGCTTTGCTGTCTGAACCTGCCTATTTACAAGGAGCGAGCAGCACAGGATGAAAAGGTGCTTTATCTTCAGGCCTAATGTTGGGATTAGCATCACACAATGACGGTCCTTTTTCTACCTCAGCATTGGAATTTTTGGTTTTGGCTCAAACTAATGAGAAATGTTTGCTTTCTCCCTTAATTAAACAATACAGTAAATGCTAAAATGTCACACACAATGTTATTTTTACTGACCCTATCATCAGGAATGCCATCGTTATCATCATCATCATCACAAGCGTCTCCAATTCCATCCTTATCGTAATCCTCTTGTCCAGAGTTGGGAAGATTCGGACAATTGTCCTGAGTAAAAGAAAATACGGTGAGACAGTAAAAACTAATATTTACAGCCTTACAAATTCACTTCTACCTACTTTTTTGCAGTGATAGGTGGCGTTCTCCACACAGATCAGATCAGCATTGGGCCATCCATCCAGATCGGTGTCCTCTCCACAGATGTGACCATTGCCAGCATAGCCAGGCTTGCACTCGCAGCGAAACATAGGATCAGCAAAGTGTCCGAGGTAGTTGCAGCGCGCATTTTTGTTGCAGTCATGGCTTCCATCAATGCAGGGATTACGAGGTGTGCACACCTGAAAAAGGACAGGCTTCAGGCTTTCTGTACACATGTTATGATCAAAAAAAGAAAAACTTCCAAAACGCAGCAAAATGAAATGATCTGGTCATAGGTGAAAAAGAATTTTAGTTTTCTTTGAGTGGCTGCTTGACAGATCTGTATTAACCTGTTTGTTAGCAGTAGCTTGCTCCACACCTCTACCAAATGGTTGGGGTCCTGAGAAGCGTGGAGGGCAGGGCAGACAGTTGTAGCCTGGTTGTGTATTTTCACAGCGGTGCACGCCATTGAACTCAAAACAAGCATCGGGAACCTCCTTGCACTGTTTTTAGAGTAAACCAAAATCAATAAAACTGTAATTATAAAGCAGAAGACTCCAAGCAATCCTTACAGCCGACACAATTCTGATTAGATTTACCTCATCGACATCTTTGCACTTAACACCATTGCCTGTGTAGCCAACTGGACACTTTCCACATTTCCAGGAACCATCAGGGAAACTAGTGCACTTGGCTCCAGAAAAGCAAGGGTTGGACAGGCATCCATCTGAAAAGAAGAATGCAACCTCATTATCAAGATGCTTCAGATGTTACATGTTTTTAATCAGAACAGCCCTAAACTGAAACATTAAGACTTTTTTATGGAAAAACAAAAAAACAAACATGAGGCGGCTTTGTTGGGGATTAAAATGACTCACCGATTGGGCAGGCTTTCTTGTTGCACATCTGTCTGTCTATGGCATCACCAACACACTCTTTACCACCATGCTGTGGAGCAGGATCGTTGCAAAGGCGCTTACGAGTCTGGGCACCACCACCGCAAGTGAGAGAGCATGTTCCCCATGGTGACCAGGGTCCCCAGTTCCCATTGACTGATGGAGACGAGAGGAAATGGATCAGTTTATATCCTCAGTGTACATAACCAAAAAAGACTGGTATAAACTTACTGGGACATGCATTCTTCTGGCACTTCTCGGTTTGCCGGCCCTCTCCTACACAGTCCTTGCCTCCCAGCTGAGGGGTGGGGGAGTTGCAGAGGCGGATACGAGTGATGACACCAGCCCCACAAGTGACGGAGCACGATGACCAGGGCGACCAGTGACTCCAGTTGCCGTCCTGCTTGACTAAAGATATTTAAAAAGGGTCAAAGGTCAGTTAGCGGGATGCAAAGTGTTAGACGACATTACTTTGCAAACAAACTAGCTCAAGGATGATCAATAAGCAAAACTTAAATAATTCTTGTCGTGTGCATTTTGTTGTCTTATGTTTTGCTGATTAGCTTGCTGGGTTACTCACAGCGCTTGTCACACTCCTGGAGGTAACAGTCACGGGTCTGCACAGAGGTGCCCTCACAGTTGTTATTGATACGGTCGCAGGAGCGCCCACGCTGCTGGACGCCCCGCCCACAAGACACGGAACAATGGGTCCATTCAGACCAGGGCGACCAGCCGTCCTCTGCATAGTCACTCGCTGAGTAGAGGAGAATATGAGACAGAGGGGAAGAAAGAGACAATAAAGTGCTATTCCAGAGAGGCAGCAATGCTTTTCATACCCCCCCGAGCCTAAATGAGGAAGGAAAGCACCAAACGTGGACGTCTGGACTCAGACCAGAATACATTCTGTTTAGAGCGAAGACAGACAACTAGCATCCTAAAGAACGGCTTCTGTGTATTGACAAGAGATCCAATTTAAGTTTAACTTTCAACAAAAGCATATTAAACGATGCCTCCACTCAGCAGCCAACACATGTTTTCAGTCCATCTTTAACCAAACTGGCAAATTTCATTCATTTCAACTTCAAAATGTCTTTGAGCACAAAGCTCCAATGTTTCAAACACAAGCCTCCTTTCATTTGCTCGGATGTTGTTGCAGTTAAATCATCTTTAAAATTAGACGGTTTTCTCTTGAATAGAAACTTTTACATTCAGGGGAATGTTTGTGGCTTTTTTGTTTAATGTGGCAAATAACACATAAATGGCTCATTCAGTGAAAGTGGCAGTGATTGAATGCTGCGTCTGTTAGTTGAAATGTATACACACACACGCATATGGTGACCATTTATGCACACGTTTACAGTATTTCTTGTGGCTGTCAATGCAGCGAGTATAAAACGTGAATCCTTACGTGTTCCACATCGTGGGCAGCACTCCCCATCAGGAACAGTGGCGTTAACGCAGGGGATCAGAGGACAGGAGATTTTGCGGCACACAGTTGCAGAATTCTGGAGAAAAAAACACACACCAAAGATTAGAAAATATATGAAGATTATGTCCATCTGTTTGGGTTTCCTTTATGCATTGCCTTCCCATCTCCATTCAGAAATCAGACTCAACAAAACAAAGCAATTTTACTGAATCAGCATTTTTTCATTTTCGTGCAACTGACTCATTACATTCCCTGTTCAACATCTGACTTTGAAAAAAAAAGGCACAACTCTGGCACAGATCAGAGACCCCTGCAAACAAGCACTTGCCCACTGGGTCAGGGGAGGACCGGCGTGACGCCAAAACTCAAAAACTGCATGTTGATCTCACAATGATGCAGCAACGAGGTTTGAACCCTAAACACGTAAAGCTTGCCTTCCAGCACAACCTGTTCATTACTTCCTCCACAAGTGTGCACACTAATGTTCTCCCTCTCTGGATTTTATCATTGACAGAAAAGAAAGAAGACATAAAGAGTAGCAGAGGAGGGAACTGGAAAATCAAGCCCCACTGGTGAGTTGCATTAAGGATTTCTGCCAAAAACCCTTCCTTTGTCAGAGCCAAGGTCTTGTTCTTAATTATATACATCACTTAAAGTCTGGTCAAGTCCCCAAAGGCCACATCCAAGTTGAACTTCTGACAACGGGCCTGTCATTTACAACACTAAAGGCTGCCGGCCTTCTGCCAAGCCCCCAAACTACTAATTACTTCTGACCAGAACAGCTGAGGTGGTGGTTAAGTGTGCGTGCTTCAATGTGTGTTGTCCCTATGGGAGAGGTTATGTTAAGTGTAAAAATAAATGAAGATTAAGACCTGACAAGTGCACTCAGTGCAGTCGTCAACGGTCCACTCGTCTTTGTTCTTGTGTACGATGCCATTGTGGATGCAGACGCCGCTGTAGATGCCGATTCTTTTTCCAATCAACTTGTTCTCGTTCGTCTGGCGTTTTGGAGAGAGGGAAACAGAAGAGAGAGGAAAAAAGTTGGACTGATGCCATGAAGAAATGGATGCTGAAAGTTCAAAAATGCATATTTGATTTGCTGCGTCTCTTTAGGGGAATCTGGCAGTTTGAGAAACAGACAGCAGACACACAGACTGCCTCTCAGACTGACAGAAACCTTCTTGGCTTTCTTCTTACCAGCTGGCGGAGCTCATTGGACAGCTCCTTGACCACCACACCGAGGCCCTTCAGCTCCTTGAACATGCTGATAAGATCCTCGCAGGAGAAGCCGCAGACCATCTGCAGGTCTTCAGGAAAACACAGCCAGGTTTAGGCATGTCAGTTTTAGATTAAATAAAAGTTATGAGTCAGTGTAACGGAACATGATTCATTCCAGGTGCAGAGTTTACCTTTAGTCTTGTGTCCTGTGTACTCTGATCTGATGGCTGAGGATCCATTAAGGATATCCAGGATCATCGTGTCACTTGTAACAGCTAAAGTGAAAAAAAAAAAATCACATTAAATTTTATTGATGTATTAATGAGTTTGTGTTTTTATTCCAGGATCACTTGAAATTGTGTAATTGGATCATAAAAGAGCAGACAAAACTCAGACTTTGAACAAATTTAAAAAAGCAGCTTTCATGATGAAATCAGCATGTAAATTAGAAATAAAGACCCCTCTTTACAGCCACTAGGCTGATAGTGAAACACACTAACCGTCGTTGAGTGATTACTTACAGCTTTGGCATCCTTTGTTGCGGAGGATGGCCTCCAGCGTTGTTCCAAACACAAACCGCACGTTTTGTAACACCCCCTGAAAGCACGAGTGTTCTCTTTAAACTTCATCAGGATCATTTATTATTTATTTAACAATATATATTTTTCTCTCTCTCTGGAATTACGCGCGTTTTTGCGCATTTCGAACCTCAAATTCTCTAAAAATTCAATAAAGTCTTGACTGGATGTCAGATTTCACACCGTGTTCTCTCCGCCCTCACCATGAACCTGTCGTTCACTGCGCCCTTGCCGACCCTGAGCTGCGCGCCGGCCGGGATGTCGTGCGTCAGGATGCTTTGGATCGGCGCGTCCAGCTCGGCGGTGTTCACCTCCTCGCATCCCGCGTACAGCACCGCCCGGTCCTCCTGCACGAACAGCGTGATGTTCTTCCAGTGACCCGTAGCCAGATCCACCTTCTCGATGGAGACCACCTGCTGCTTGTTCTCGGTGGAGTAAACTATGTCCAAGGTGTTCGCCTTGCCGTTGGAGATGATCTCAAACACGGGTCCGGAACCGTCCCGTTTCTCCACGGTGAGGAGGCTCCCCCTGGTCCGTTTGAACTGCTTGAAGTTGAGGAGGAGCAGGAAGCCCCGCTCTGCGTAAATGGAGTCGATCAGGTCCCCAAAGGCGCTCTCGGGAACCGGGGGGATGAGGTCCGGGTTGAGGATCTTGTAGGCGGGGCTGTACGGGTCGTCTCCTTTCACCATGACGACCCCATGGTTCTTACTGGGGACCTGGATCAGCTCGAACAAGTCATACACACTATTGTCGTCTCGACTCTCTGCGGATGAATAATAAGAAGCAGTCAGCTTTTGTCTGGTTGCTATTGTTTCATGCAAACTTTTTTTTTGTTTTGTTGTAAATTCCAATCAATAATTTATTCTGCATCAAGTTGATTCAACCAGAACTCACCTGCGACTCTTGTTCCCTCACAGGTGCAAAACATCAACAGTAAAAATATTCCTGTCAGCTCCATGATGAAGCACCAACCTGCTGCCTGCAAACAACAAAACCCCACATTTTTATAACTTCACTGTCAGGGAAAACACAAAAGAGCGCAACAGGTTGAAAACAGATCCCAGACCAGCCGCAGCAGCTGAGAACGGGATGTTTCTACTCACCTGTTCAACAGCAGAGCCCCCAAAATAAAATCCTGCAAAAACTGTCAAAAACAAACAAAGAAACAGAGGAAAATAATCCACAAAAATGAGTTAATAAAAACAGAAAAACGTCCACAGTGAAGGAAAAAAAGATTTTCTTTTCTTAGTCTAATTCAAAATGAGTCTCTTCTGGTTCCAGCTGCTAAAAAACGCCGCTTTTAAGCTGAGGGGGGACAAAACTTTATTTAAATAGTTTGATGCCTTTCCTGGCCTCGTCCAATCAGGGTGAGGAGAGGAAAAAGGGAAGAGCTTATCCTTTTTGCACATAGAGAGAGAGAGGGAGAGGGGGGGGGGGGTAGACTCAGTGTGCTGCCCTCAGACTCTTAATGGACCAGTGTTTCCTCTCATCAGACCTCAGGGGCACTTTCATATTTCCAGCAGCATAAAAATGACAAAAGCTGAATATCTCATTTTCATTAGAAATGTTTACAATAAATGGCTCCTATAGAGAATCTCAGCTTTTTTTCTTAAAAAAAAAATCATATGTTCACGAATAGTTCCTAACTTTATGGTGAAGTTAATCTGAAAATCTATCCATACTTTTAGACATGTTTCTTATGCTGTATATCAGATACTAATAAGACTATCTCCAGTCTTAGTTTGGTTGCAGTTCCAGTTTTGACCACTAGGAGTCAACGTGAGCGCACTGCAGAGACAGCTGATGCAGTTCAGGGTGCTGCTGCAGCTCTCCTGAACTGTCATTTAGATTTGAGCAGTTTATGGAGAGATTTTTTTAATCTAGAGAATCCTTTAAAATTATGTGTAAATATGAGTCTCAAATTCTTTACTAGTGTAGCAAGAATCAGCCTCAAGATGAATGTTTTGATGCCATTTTGATAGTTTTTTTTTTAGCTTTATGGAACCAGCATTGTGTGTATTATGGTCCATTAGATTTGATTTGATCTTGACCTGTCTGCATCTGTTTGGATCACCAGATGTTCAGAGTAATTTCACACAAGAGGCACAAATTCTTGTTTCCAACTTTAATTTCTTGAGGAAATACCCAATTTGCAGAATTGATTGATTAATCAGGACCACCAGGATGTGCAGACATGTCGAGGCTAATTGTAAACACTTGTAAACAATAACTGACCTGGCCAAGAATGCAACTTGGAGGAAGTCAAACTAAGTTTTTTCTGCATGAGTTACCTCAACACTTCAAGCCTAATTAAAACAAATGTATTCCCCGCTTAATGGGATCAGGTGTGTTTGTATATTTTGGTTATTCTGTTCATTTCCAGTTATCTCTAATAGATTTTTAATGGTCATTGTTCCCTTCAGCTCCTCTGTTTTTCTGTCACTCACACCTGTAATCACTCACCTGCTCTCACACAGTGATCATTTTAGCGTTTACGTCACCTCATGAGCTTTACATCTCTGAATCAGGTGATGCATGTGCTAATTGCTCCAAGTCTTCTGCCTGAGGGTAATATGGTGATTACAGTCTTTAAAAACAATAAGATTTTAATAAAGATGTTTTCCTATAAGATGCTTTTCAAAACACTCAGGGACACCTTACAAGAAAAGACAAAAGCAAAATGGCAACAAGACAAGCATATCTAGAAATAAAAGCATGGATGAAATCAGAATTGGATACGAAAACCCATTAAAATGTTATTTAATGATATTTTTATTTTCTGAAGACACAGTAGGATGACTCATTATTGTGATCAGGCCCACAATGGTGATGTTATCGGCAAACTTATAGAATTGTTGCTGTTCTTGGGTAATTTTTGATTAAATCTTGAATTAGTATTTTTACATGTGTTGCTGATCTGCACCCTTGGGTCCAACTCCTAACAACATGACATCATCAGCAGTCAAAAGAAACGCTGGCCCCTGGGTGAGCACGGGGCCACATGAGGATAACACCTTATTATTGCCTGAGAGTCCATCTGTTTGCCAAACATATTACTGTCATGCAATTTTTGACATAGTTTGCAGCCTTTATGGCAACAGAAAATCTAAATCTGAAGAAAACTGACTGTTTTATCATGCTCCAGCTGTAGGATGAATACCTAGCAGGAGGTAATGAACAAGGGTTTAACACGTTCCCTCTTCTCACTTCAATAAAAACAGTCTTTGTTTTACCTTGTTGACAGTACACAGACCCTTCTTTTGACAGATAAGCATTCGTTCCTTTCAGAAAGTTCTTTGAGCTTCATTGTAGTAATTCATCTATTAGTTGCTTTGATGTGCTTTAAAGCATGATTTTAGAACTTTGAGTGTGTGATGCTAAATGCTGGTTCAGGTGTCTTGGGATGGAGCCGTACCCTGAGGGGTCTTGAGGTCAAAGTTGAGCTGACTCTTTGGAGCCAATGAGTCTGTCTCAGATCAGGACCCCTCATAGAGCCTGTAGGTAGAGAGCTCCAGCCTGTGGAGGAGAGTCTCTCCATATGTAACCCGTCTGCGCTGTATTATGAAAGACTTGTATCTTCTAATGAGAAAACTGGAATAAGGAGTCGGCTTGACTTAAATTGGTTCTCTTTCTATCAATCTAGGATTGCCTTAGAATTTAAAATTAGGAACAAACACATTTTTAACAAATTTATAATGTTGACTGAAAAGGAATGAAGAAACGGGGGGGAGGGGGGGGGGATTTTTAAAATTAGGAGAAAACAATCAGCAATACAAGCTGATGCATGCTATAACCTTTTCACATTAGAGTTCTCATCAGCTGCTTTGCCTAAAGAGTTTACATCCAGGAAGCTGCTGAGTAACATTATGACAGATGAACAGAACATAACCTCTGTCCTGATCTCCACCCTGTTCGGCATCCCGACAGGTCTTGACCCAGCCTCAGGCCTGGCTCTTTAGAATTTACATGCTTTCCTGCTGTAAATTATTTTCTTGTAATTTTGCAGCGGGGAGGCAGAGTTGGGGAAGAGGTGTTAAAATGTGTCGGCCAACCTGAGAGCTTAGTGCGCCCTTGGATTTGGGTCATAGTGTGTTGGTAAAACATGAACACATGACTGATTCTCTAAAAATCAGGACATAAAAGTTTTTTTTTTTGTGGTGAAATCTTTGTATTTAAAACTCTAAGGCCATGGTTCTCAAGTGAAAGAGTGAAATGTTCCTTCCTGGTTAAAAAAAAGAGAAGCAGCCTTTAAGTTTTCTACCTGTTTGCCTTCATCCGACAATGAAAACATGGATGGTCTTTCTTGCTCGGCTGCTCTTCCTTACATCGGAGCCAACATTGTCTTTGCAGCTTCTTCATCAGAATCAAGAAAATGTTTTTGAAAAGTCTCTTTATCTTACAGAAACCAAAACACTATGATTTTTAGTCTCTGCTTTGGCTTTGCATCTTTCATCTGTCACTTTGAAAATATCATTCAGAAAATTGTTTAATCGTTTAAAGACCACAGTTATGCTTTCCAGATGAACATTTAAGAAATCCATCTGAGAGAAATTTCTCCATCGATCAGTTTCGTCACGTCAGGGAGTTTCTGATAACAGCCCAACTTATGATCATATGTGCTGAAAATGTGTGACATTATCCAGATGAGTACATAGATTAAACAGAACTGCATGTGCCCGGGAGGTTAGTTCTGGCATCCTGAATATGTTTTTCTCCCAACCTGGTCTTTTATTCATCAGATTTAGACATCAAGCATTTGATGCCATGTTTTAGCCCCTACTGAATGATAAAGCTATGGCTCAGGAATAATGATACCAAGCAATGAAAGCAAGGATTGGAGACCACAAAGACCCAAAATTTGCTGAAGGGATAATACTGTGTATTCCCTCTGGCCTTGGAAAACGTTGGGATTCCCCCAGGAGGAGCTGAATAGAGTCGTTGTGGAGATGGATGCCTGATGAGAAACCTTTTTGAGTCATCCTTGGATAAATGGTTGCAAATCAATGGTTATTTTTGAAATATTGGACTATTGGAGACATCTAAGTCATGACCAAAAAAAAGCAGGGTATGTTTAATTTATCAAACGCATGACTGATTTTGAAACGTCAGAGTCAAAAACTTGTGAGCTTGTTGGGATCTTACTCATGTAAAACCTTTACACTCAAAATCCACTTTCTTGCATTTCTGATCAACAAATAACCTCCCAACAATTTATTCCATTAGAGCCCCATCTCTGCTCCCACCAATTCCCAATAAACGACTCATTGGAGTGTTCATCCGTGACATTACTGTGCCTAAGCCAGGATCATTAGCTGGGTCCTGCGCTCGGGAAAAGACGCAGGTTGCTACAGCTGCTTAGTGATTTCTAAATACCTAATAGTGTCTGTAGGAATGTTGTCTTGATTCGGTTCCATCTTCAGCCTATTAGGTGGTCACGGTGTGCCAGCTTCTTTTCACAGGCTTCCATAGACGATGTAATTTGCATTCCTGAGCTCAGTGGGTTGGAGGAAAAGCACGTTTGTGTGTTCTGAATCATCTGATATAATTGCTGCTGTTAGTGTAGCTGCAGATTTCACTCTGATGGAGCTTCCAGTGAACTGCTCTCCAAATTTTACAAATTAACAGCTCAGCCATTAGCAGCATTGCAGCTGTTAAACAGCTGTTTACCGCTTTAAAAAGATACATTTGGAAACGGAAATACACAGGCAGGAATACAAGCTTTGTCCACCAGTCATATTACTTATGATAATATGGACCACATTACTTAAATATTAAGACCCACTATCAGTTATTTGGGAATTAATCATCTGTCTAAAGGCATAAAACAAATATCCACTGCAGAAACAATGTGTACAGTAGATTAGTCTTGGATCTCCGTCCCTGTTGTGCACACAGTGGGATGTCTGCAGGTCATTCGGAGATACAGAGACGGTCACCTGTCAAATCCACATTCTTGGAATAACTTTGGAGGCTCTTTTTTTCTACATATGATGTCTTGGTTGGTCTGTAAGAGCTGAACAGAGATCACTCAACCCAACAATAATCTTTGTATGACATCATCTGTCTTAACTGAGCTGAATGTTTTTATGTATTTCAATTAGGTGGATAAATCATCTGCTCGCCGTGTTAAACAGAAGTTTTGGTTTCTTTATTGCAGTTTTATGTGCAGTTTCATTATATGTAGACGCTGTTGATCTCATGAAGCTCATTTCCAGGTACGGCAAGAGGGATGGGGGGGGGGGGG
>SSNR01000020.1:3416006-3587112 GCA_006937965.1 Callopanchax toddi | reverse complement strand
CTCACCATGTGGCTGTTCTTTTAGTTAGACATTACCACAACCAAGTTGCTCACCAAGGCCGACAGTTCACTGAAGGTGCGCTGCGTGCAACAGGACTATGGATTGTTGGGGGCAAGAGACTGATTTCCAGCACACTCCATAAATGTGTAACATGCAGGAAACTTAGAGGCCGTCTGGAGGAACAAAAAATGTCCAGCTTACCCGCTGACAGACTTGCAGTGGATCCACCATTCACTCATGTAGGCCTGGATGTTTTTGGGCCTTGGAACGTCACATCCCGCCGCACAAGAGCAAATAGTGCTGACAGTAAAAGGTGGGCTGTTATGTTTACCTGTCTGAGTACCAGGGCTGTGCATATTGAAGTCATGGAGTCAATGTCGACTTCAAGTTTCATCAATGCCTTGCGTCGTTTCCTGTCAATCAGGGGACCTGTCAAACACCTAAGGTCAGACCAAGGCACAAACTTCATCGGTGCCTGTAAGGAGTTGCAAATTAATGCTGAGGATCCAGAGATCAAAGACTATTTACAGGACCAAAGCTGCACATGGACATTTAATGCCCCACATTCATCCCACATGGGAGGAGTGTGGGAGAGGATGATTGGACATGTGCGACACATCCTTGATGGCTTGTTATTGAAAACCTCAACCACCCGCCTCACGCATGAGGTATTGGTCACTCTAATGGCTGAGGTCATGGCCATAATGAACGCCAGGCCCTTAGTCCCTGTATCAACTGACCCTGAAGCACCTGAAGTTCTCTCACCTGCTATGCTTCTAACACAGAAGGCTAGTGCTGTTTCAGCACCACCTGGAGACTTTGAACTTAAAGACCTTTACAAAGCCCAGTGGCGACAAGTTCAGGGTCTTGCGGACTGTTTTTGGAAGAAATGGAGGCAAGAGTATCTTGCTACACTGCAGACACGACGAAAGTGGAGAGAGGAGAAACCAAATGTCAAACAGGGTGATATTATTCTGTTAAAAGACAATCAAGTGAAGCGTAATGAGTGGCCCATTGGCATGGTAGTCAAAGCTATTCCCAGCAAGGATAACAAAGTGAGAAAAGTTGAGGTTAAGCTTGTGAAACAAGGTACTGTTAAAACTTATCTCAGGCCTGTTACCGATGTAATAGTACTTTTGTCTGAGTGAAGAAAATGTTAAGATAAGAGTGGTATAGTTATTAATATACCAGGCGGGGAGTGTACTGTTATACAGAGAGGGGTTAACACTGAGAATTCTACATTGTATTCTGTTCATTTACTACCCCCTAGTGGCCGCATATGAGTTAGGTTTTTGCTTTTGTCAAGAGGCTAGTCAAACAAACATGGTCACTCCCCAGTGTGTTTCAGAGACAGTTTCATCGGCGTTTTTTAGCCTTGGAGTATCTTTGTCCGTAAGTTACCTGATGTTAAGGTTTTGTAACATGGTTTTGATGAATATGTTTGACTCTTACAATATCAGTGATTGTAAATACTGTTGTATTAGCTTCAAGTTAGCTAAATGTGTTGCTAGCTGCTTACTAGCTAAAAGTAAATGCTAATGCTACCAACTGAACTGCAAATATCACTGATATGTTCTTCTTTATTATCCATGTGATCAGAAAAACAGCTATTTAAGTTAAGACTAATATTTTTTTGGTTGAAACTACAACATTTATACATTTTTTCTTCTATTTATGCATTTGTTTTGAATTACCTAATGCATGTGAAATGTACAAAATAGTGATGCATATTTTGTCATGTTTGTGTTACAGTTTTACATAAAAGATGAGAGCACTTTCAACACCTCAAGTCTTTGTTGTTCGCTATCTGTTTAGCAGAGTCCAGAACGACTGTGTGAGAACAGAATACTAAGGAAGGTTGAAGTGGATACAGAATAAGTTGTGACACAAACATAAACACCACAAATCCAAAGAGTGGATATCTGAGTCACTGACCTTCTGATTTTAGAGGATATTTACCTACAAAATTATTAACTTTTGCACTTGAATAATCTTTGCTTAATAGTATTTTACAACTTTGCATTTTTGCAACTGTCCAATCTGGATTTTACAAATGTATAGAGCAAGGATTTAAAATAATTAGAAAAAGGCTCAAATTTTAAGAATAAAAGTCACTAAACCAACTGGTGTGGCCTCTGTCTGCAAAAATGCAAACTGCATTAATAAAGGTTTGATTTAATCCAAAGAAATTAGCTTTCCTTTGTATTTTGGTTCTTTTAAACTGTTTGCACACAACATTTATAGATGTTGTATATGTGAAAATGATCATCTCACCCTCTGTGTTTTGTTTTAACCAGGATACATGTACTAATCCATGCTCAGAGCGAAGGTACAGGATCTACAGAAGTTGCATGTAGAGGTGAAGAGGAGTGACGTTGGAGAGTGGGCAGGTAGGATGAGTGGGGAGGGAGGTCCCAGCACTGTAGGGAAGCCGTTCATTAGAGAGCCGTTCGACTCAAAGAGCCGTTCAGAAAAATGGCTCATTTATGAGTTTTTTGCAATATTTTGAAAGAAAAATGTCATGTGGGACTATGTTTGGGGACACATTTTGTTGCAACACCTACGTGTGTGTCTCTAATTAGCTTCCCCGATAGAACAAATGGGTTCATGTTGCTGTGCTCACTGATGTTTTAAATAAAGAGCCAGTGTTGTTGAATATTGCCTCCCGGCCTCAAACGTCACAGTTAATACCAAAAAAAATGAACAGTTCTTTACAAGGACTCGAGTCTCCTTGTTCAAAGTGAAGAGCTGTTCAAAAGATTCGACTTGTTCCTGAATGTCATATCGCTGCAGTGCTGTACAGATGATTTTTTTTGGAGGCTAGTTCATGCAGTATCAGAAGGTTTTTGTTTATCTCCAGAGGAAATGCAAGCAGAGAGACAGAAGGTGAGTTTTTACAGCACAGAAAACTGCACAGGTGTCCACTTCTCCACCTGAAAAATAAAGAAAATGGAAGAAAGAAAATGTAACCAGTGACTGTCTGGAATCATAATGGGTTATTTTCAAATAGTGACAAAAAATGATTCTGTCTAGAAATAACAACGCTCAAGTACAAAAGGCCTGTACAAAAGAAGCGGAACTGTCAGACTTTTGTATTTGTGTTTGCTTCCCCCTCTCACATATTTTACTCTGCCTTCATTCACCTCATTCTTTAATTTCTGCAGAGCTCACAATCTGTGCAACTTTTCCCCTGCAGATCAAAGACTCAGTGACCAAGTCAGAGGAAACATTGTTAATGATGCTGATACCGTGCCATCAGCCTATTTGCAGAATGTTCCCAAAAACAGGAAGCCAGGAGAAATAACTTCTCCCATAATTACATCGAGCTTATTTTTCCTCCGCATACAGTATAGTATTCTTGGAGTAAACTTGCGCCGAGATCAAACGCTGGAATGTTGATCTCATTTTGTCAGGGGCTTCCAGAGCACAGCAGCAGTAGTTTATTAGACCCTATTTCACAATTCTCATCAAGATCACACGAGTATAATAACCTACATTGGATATTGTTTCAGATAAATGTCAAAATATTCATATTTTCTCCATTCACACAATAAACTAGCAAAAATAACCCCCTGCTGCACCTTTATGACTGATGAATGCACTGACAGAAGGATGCAGCCCAGCTTCCTGGAATGCATTTTCTCTTTTGAGCATTGTTGCACAATAAAGGTTTTGTTTTAAATCTGTCATGTTGGAGAGAAATAAAAAAAGCTTTGTGACATTGAGATCTTGAAAAGAACCTAATGTTCTACATCCTGATCTTGTTGTCATTTTGACTTAGAAAAGCACACAGATTGCTATGATTAAAGCAGGGTTTTAATGGAAACGGCGTCAGAGTTGACACCAACTGGACCAAGGAAAAAAACACTGCCTTTAGTTTGTAACCAGACTATCGCATGTTTTAAAGGAAACTGGAGCCAAAACTTGATATTTTGTTGAGTCAAATTGAAGAATTTGCCAACTGATCAACAGCTGACGGGAAGTTTGATCAGACGTATCAGAGGCTGCAGATCCAAGTTTGTTCTTCTCTCCTTTTCACACTTCTGATTTCAACTCTGAGCGAACCTTGTCTGTGTTTTAGAGGGAGACGGGGGACATGATGTCAGAATGGACGAGGTTCAAGATTTCCATCATGAAAACAGCTGCATGAGCGCGATGCCAAAACGCGGCCATTAAAAGTCACTGCGGCCACACAAAAACCTGCTGCAGGACCTCAGTGGAAAGCTGCTGGTCTGAAGGCAGTTACTGGAAATAAGAGAGGACAGGTTAGGAAGAACTCATGCAGGTGGTACTGATAAACCCAGACTTAAAGAATTGATTGAGATCCTCAATTTTTATAGCAAATTAAACATTTGCAGTAAATAAGAAGTAACATATAATCAGGATTGTATGTTGTCTTTTTTCGTCTCGTCTCGTCTCGTCTTCTTCCGCTTATCCGGGTCCGGGTCGCGGGGGCAGCATCCCAATTAGGGAGCTCCAGACGGTCTTCTCCCCAGCCACTTCTACCAGCTCCTCCGGCAGGATCCCAAGGCGCTCCAGGGCCAAACCAGAGATATATTTTCTCCAGCGTGTCCTGGGTCGACCCGGGGGCCTCCTGCCGGCAGGACATGCCTGAAACACCTCCCTGGGGAGGCGTCCAGGGGGCATCCTAACAAGATGCCCGAACCACCTCAGCTGGCTCCTTTCGACATGGAGGAGCAGCGGTTCTACTCTGAGTCTCTCCCGGATGTTCGAGCTCCTCACCCTATCCCTAAGGCTGAGCCCAGCCACCCTGCGGAGAAAACTCATTTCAGCCGCTTGTATCCGTGATCTCGTTCTTTCGGTCATTACCCAAAGCTCATGACCATAGGTGAGGATTGGGAGGTAGATCGACCGGTAAATCGAGAGCCTTGCTTTCCGGCTCAGCTCCTTCTTCACCACAACAGACCGGTTCAGCGTCCGCATCGCTGCCCCAATCCGCCTGTCGATCTCCCGCTCCCTCCTTCCCTCACTCGTGAACAAGACCCCGAGATACTTGAACTCCTCCACTTGAGGCAGGACCTCTCTCCCTACCTGGAGTTGGCAAGCCACCCTTTTCCGACCAAGAACCATGGCCTCAGACTTGGAGGTGCTGATCCTCATCCCAGCCGCTTCACACTCAGCTGTGAACCTCCCCAGCAAGAGCTGTAGGTCAGAGCCTGATGAAGCTAGGAGGACCACATCATCTGCAAAAAGCAGAGACGAGATTCTCCTGTCACCAAACTCAACACCCTCCACACCACGGCTGCGCCTAGAAATCCTGTCCATAAAGGTTATGAACAGGACCGGTGACAAAGGGCAGCCCTGGCAGAGTCCAACCCTCACTGGGAACAGGTCCGACTTACTGCCGGCTATGCGGACCAGACTCACACTCCTCTGGTACAGGGACTGAATGGCCCTTAACAAAAGACCATCCACCCCGTACTCCTGGAGCGTCCCCCACAGGGTGTCCCTGGGGACACGGTCATAAGCCTTCTCCAAATCCACAAAACACATGTGGATTGGTTGGGCAAACTCCCATGACCCCTCCATCACCCTAGCGAGGGTAAAGAGCTGGTCCACAGTTCCACGACCAGGACGAAAACCACATTGCTCCTCTTCTATCTGAGGTTCAACCATCGACCGGACCCTCCTCTCCAGTACCCTGGAGTAGACCTTTCCAGGGAGGCTGAGGAGTGTGATCCCCCTATAGTTGGAACACACCCTCTGGTCCCCCTTCTTAAAAATGGGAACCACCACCCCGGTCTGCCACTCAACAGGAACTGCCCCCGATGACCACGCAATGTTGCAGAGACGTGTCAACCACGACAGTCCTACAACATCCATAGCCTTGAGATACCCAGGTCGGATCTCATCCACCCCCGGGGCTCCGCCACTGCGTAGTTTTTTGACTACCTCAGCGACTTCTGCCCCAGAGATTGGACAGTCCGTCCCCAGGTCTCCCAGCTCTGGTTCCTCATAGGAATGCGTGTCGGTGGGATTGAGGAGCTCCTCAAAGTATTCCTTCCACCGCCCGACTATAGCCCCAGTTGACGTCAGCAGCTCCCCGTCCCCACTGTAAACAGTGTGAGCGAGTTGCCGCCTTCCTCCCCTGAGGCGCCGGATGGTTTGCCAGAACCTTTTTGGAGCCGACCGATAGTCTTTCTCCATGGTCTCACCAAACTCCTCCCACGCCCGAGATTTTGCCTCGGAAACTGCCACTGCTGCACTCCGCTTGGCCCTCCGATACCTATCTGCTGCCTCTGGAGACCCACAGACCAGCCACGCCCTGTAGGCCTCCTTCTTCAGCCTGACGGCTCCCCTAACCTCTGGTGTCCACCAGCGGGTACGGGGGTTACCGCCATGATTGGCACTGGCTACCTTGCGACCACAGCTAGCAACAGCCGCCTCAACAATCGCAGAGCGGAACAAGGCCCATTCGGACTCAATGTCCCCCACTGCTCTCGGGACGCGGTCGAAGCTCTGCCGGAGGTGGGAGTTGAAGACCATCTTGACAGGCTCTTCTGCCAGGCGTTCCCAGCAGACCCTCACTATACGTTTGGGTCTACCAGGTCTGCGTAGCATCTTCCCCTGCCACCTGATCCAACTCACCACCAGGTGGTGATCAGTTGACAGCTCCGCTCCTCTCTTCACCCGAGTGTCCAAAACATACGGTCTCAGGTCAGATGATACAACTATAAAGTCAATCATCGACCTGTAACCTAGGCTGCCCTGGTACCAGGTGTACTGGTGGGCATCCTTATGTTTGAACATGGTGTTTGTTATGGCCAAACTGCGACTTGCACAGAAGTCCAAAAACAGAACACCACTCGAGTTCAGATTGGGCGGGCCGTTCCTCCCAATCACGCCCCTCCAGGTCACGCTGTCATTGCCCACGTGAGCATTGAAGTCTCCCAGCAGGACTATGGAGTCCCCAGTAGGAGCGCTATCCAGCACTCGTCCCAGGGACTCCAAAAAGGGTGGGTACTCTGAGCTGCTATTTGGTGCATAAGCACAAACAACAGTCAGGACCCGTTCCCCAACCCGAAGGCGCAGGGAAGCTGCCCTTTCATCCCCCGGAGAAAACCCCAACATACAGGCAGAGAGTCTTGGGGCTAACAGAAAGCCCACCCCAGCCCTCCGCCTCTCACCCGGAGCAACTCCAGCAAAGAAAAGTGTCCAACCCCTCTCAAGGACTCGGGTTCCAGAGCCAACGCTATGTGTCGAGGTGAGCCCGACTATATCTAGCCGGTATCGCTCAGCCTCTTCCACAAGCTCCAGCTCCTTCCCCGCCAGAGAGGTGACGTTCCATGTCCCAATAGCCAGTTTTTGTGTCCGGGGATCGGACCGCCAAAGCTCCCGCCTTGGTCTGCCATCCGATCCACATTGCACCGCACCCTTCATGTTCCTCCTGCAGGTGGTGGGCCCACAGGTGGATGAGCCCATGTATCCAGTTCGGGCTGGGCCCGGCCGGGCCCCATGGGCGAAAGCCCGGTCACCAGGCGCTCGCTCACGGGCCCCAACCCCAGGCCTGGCTCCAGGGTGGGACCCCGGTAACCCTCCGGGCCGGGTACACTGGCTCAATGATTGTACTTGCATGAAGAGTCTTTTGAACCGTTCTTTGTCTCACCCCTCACCTAGGACCAATTTGCCATGGGTGACCCTACCAGGGGCACAAGTGCCCCAGACAACATAGCTCCTAGGATCATTAGGGCACTCAAACTCCTCCACCACGATAAGGTGACGGTTCACGGAGGAGATGTTGTCTTTTTTTATGGATCAAAACTCAGTTACATGGGGAGCTATGTAAAATTGTTCTGATGACAAAATGTTCCCAAACCCCACAGTTAGAGCTGAAACTGGGTCATTTCTCTAAGTCTTTAAAGAGCACTCACTGAAACACTTGTTCAACCCTTGAGTGTTACTGTGGACTTTTAGAAAAGGTTTTATTTCTGTTTTTACTGTTAAACATTTGTACAATTATCTATCAATCTAAGTTTTTAAAACAGTTTTACTTGAGTTTTTTTTTTTTACTTTTTAAACATTTCATTTAGCTTTGAAACACATTTCAACTTTTAGTTTTTATTTAATCAGGTGAAATCACATTGAGATTAAGAACCTTTTTTGTCTTAGGGAGACCTGAAAGCCAGTTGGGGGTTCAGTATCTTGCCTCGACACATGGCTTGGACCAGGTATTGAACCCTGGTCTCCCACATCATCGGACAGCCTCCCTGCCTTGAGACCGGCACACTGAAGGTTCTAAAACAAAAGTTATTTTTTTAGTGTTTTAGGGCATTCAGATTTTGAGGGGGAGCTTGTTTTGTTTTGGCTTAAACTTCCAGGTTGGATGTTTAAATCCATAAGCCTTTACATTGTCTTAAATTTTGCATTACAGTTATTCTTGCAAAAATATGATACTTTCAATGAATGTTACACACAGTACAAAAAGGTAAATAAAATTATACTGGCATTAATCGTAGCATAATGCCTTGTAACTGAGCACTAAGCTAGTGAGAACTAATCTGCTTCTCCAAACTGAGGTGAGATATTAATGGTTCCTAACCTTTGCATGGAAACACATTTCAAAAGATCAGAACCATTTGTGCAACTAACTGTTTTATAAAGTGTTTTTCCTCTAATATACTTTATTCTTATACTTTTAATTTGGTGATCTCTGTGTCATCCTTTACAGGATTGTGTGAAACAGTTTTTTCCCCAATTGCCACGAAGTTCTTACAGAAACAGAAGTTTTGGGACATCAGGGATGGATTTTTCCCATGATAGTTTGCTTTTTTTCTCCCGTCATGACTTACATAAGAGAATATGGTCTACCTTTTCAACTTTAAAATTGCCACTTTAATCTGTGATTAAACACATTCAAACATCTCTGAGGTGACACTGCTTCCCTTTGAAATCATTCACGCTTCTGTGCGTCATTAAAGCACTTAATGTCCTATCAAAGCATTAAACTGGGAGTGGAATGGGGGGGATGGAGCCGTTGCAGAGCTGATGGACATGGGAGAGAGAACAGACAGAAACAAAAGTGAGAGGAGTGATGAGAAGATCTAAACTCTTTACCCCAAATATGAGTGCATGGCAATTACCTTCAATCTGACCCACCAGTGACTGAAATCAAGGCCAGTGTGAGAGATACTCTGATTGGATGAAATGAGGAAGCCACTGACAGTAATCCTTGGGAAAATGTGGACCACAATGACAGGTTGTCCTCAGAGACGATGACAACTCTGTCACTTAGCAAGCAGATGAAAAAGAGTGTGATCAAATGGAGAGGGACTTCCAGTTCATTTGGATGCTTCAGACATTTTGAATGTACTGTAATAACACAATGAAATAACTTAGTATACTGTCTAAACCTCATTTTGTTATATACTTGTTAATTCTTCTAACCCCATGTGGTAAATTAATTTATTAAAGCCGCACTCTGGAGGATTTCATCAAGAGAGCAGTTTTTGAATCTAGCGTCCAAAGGCTCCTCCTCAAAACATCTCGACACGCGCGTCCGGTCGCGTGTGCGCGCGTGCACAGGGCGCATATACTTCGGACATGAACTGTACAGCTTAATGTGTAGGGTTTAATCACTCACAGTTCACAATCTTATTCCAACAATACTACGAGGGTCTGATGAGCCCTCTCTGTCCCTGCTGCTTCTGATATTAGCTCTGTTAGCAGAGAGCTGCTGCTGGACTCTGAGGCTGAACTTGACTCGGCCCTGGATGAACTTTCTGACCAAAATAAACGCGTAATCCTGTCAAGCCTTGCCATTGCCACATGGGGCGGCATTAGCTCAGTTGGGAGAGTGGCCGGTCTGGTAACCGGAGGGTCACCAGTTCAATCCCCAGCTCTGGTTGGGTTAGATTGTCATTGTGTCCTTGGGCAAGACACTTCACCCAACTTGCCTGTGTGAATGTGAATGTGAGTGTGACTGTGTGTGAATGTTGGTGGTGGTCAGAAGGGCCAATGGCGCAGAATGGCAGCCTCGCTTCTGTCAGTCTGCCCCAGGGCAGCTGTGGCTACAGACGTTAGTAGTAGTTTACCACCACCGGTGAGAATGACTGTGTGAATGAATAATGCAACTCTGTAAAGCGTCTTTGAGTGATCTAGAAAAGCGCTATATAAAACTGATGCATTATTATTATTCTGTGAGGTGAAAGGTTTAAAAATAAATCCATCTTTAGCTGGGGAATGGGTAGCTTTTTGGTAGAAATGAGCTGTGAGTCCTCAGTGAACGGCTGAGACGGCAGAGAAACACACGGAGTGTCCTGTTCGACAGCGCCCCCTACTGGTACAGGCTTGGTCGATACGTGTGCATGTTGAGAGAATGCAGAAATTTGAATTTCATTGGCTGAAAAATGCCGGCGGCAAGAAATAATGGAAAGGGGTCTCTAGGAGGAAGGAGGGTCTTCATCAGAATCACAGATGTTGTGGAACTCAACCCATAGATCATAGTTTAGACCTGAAATATCATTTAGAACATTTAGAAAACTTTGATACAGAGAAAAATGCTCCAGAGAGCCGCTTTAATAATAATAATAATAACAATAATAATAATAATCTTTATTTATAAAGCGCCTTTCATACAAAAAATAAACTGTACCTCAAGGTGCTTAACAAGTTAAAATGACCCCACATAAACCACATTCCCATCCCTCCCCCATAAAAAGCACACATACGCACACACACACCAGTGTTAATTTCGTAGACGAAATATTTTCGTTATTTATTTCGTCACGAATATATTTTGCCGAACGAAAACTAAACGAAATTCAAAAATATAAAACGGAAAAAGACGATGACGAAGACTAAATCGGCGGACCTTTTCGTCAGGAACAAAAGACGAGACGAGAATTGACAGTGACGAAATCCAATCAGAAAACGGGAAGAATTTGACGAACATACCAAAGAACCAATCAGCAATCGGAGCAGGCGGGACTAGAGAAGGGAACCAATCAGCAAATGTAACAGGCGGAAGTAGATGATAAAGGAACCAATCAGAGTCCGCCTTGTCGGGACGTGCCGGAATTTGTAAACAGCAGAGCAGACTCCGACAGGAACAGACTTTATTAAAAAGTGGGTCAAATGAACAGAACGGAGGCAGAGTTATGACGCTAATTTTAAGATAATAGTGATGAATGCAGCAGAGGATCAAACAGCTGTCAGGGAGACAGGAAATATGGAGTTATGGAGTGAAATGACCGAAGACGGAGCGTTGTGGAGATCACGTTCTGTGGGAGGAGATGGACCACAGCGTGAGAACAGCTGATCAGACTCTGCGAGTTAAAGCCTGCAGACTTTTGATCTGACACGTCATGAGCAAAGTTCTGACAGTTTGCATTATTGTGGTATTTATTTGCTCAGGACCACGAGTGTCTTTCCTGACAGAACTCAACACACAGTAGAATATGAATTACAGATCTTTGTGATTGAATTAATAAAAAAAATATTAAAGGTCTCTAAATAAGATAATATTTAAACTACTTCCTCAAATTTTCAACAAAATAGTTTATTTAAAAAGTGAATTTAGTTTTTTTTCTGAAGATTAGTCTTGGCAAGGGCTGTGTCTTATAATTGGGGTCATTAACAATATTGGGAACGTTGATAAAGAGCCCATTTGTTTATATAATACTTAATAATGCACTAATGTTAATAAAAGTAAAGTGTTACCCCATTTCATTTAAAGAAATGTAAAATAAACGCACCAGAGGAAAATATATTAATATTAGTGAAATATGCCTATTTTATATTTAGTTGACTAAAATTCTGAACTATTTTAGTCGACTAAAATAGTTCAAAATTTTAGTCGACTAAAATTAGACTAAAATTAAAACAAATTGGACGACTAAAACTAGACTAAAATGAAAAAGAATTTTAGTCAAAAGACTAAGACTAAAACTAAATTAAAATTTCACGCCAAAATTAACACTGACACACACTCACACACACGCACACGTACATATATACACAAAGGACATTGGGCTGAGTACAGATGAGCAGGTTCTAAGGAAACGCCATCAGAGGAGCCCTCTGCACCGGCAGCAGCAGGTCAACAGCAGCAGCCAACACACCGACACGGGGCGACCAGAGGAGGCAGGGCTGAGACCCCACCTATTGTGATGTTTGTGTTTCTGCCTGTTTCTGAAACCAGCCACTAGGGGGCACAATTTAAAGATGAGTTTGAGTGCTTGTGTTATTATTTGTTATCATTAATAAATATCACATAAATGGGGAATTTTCCTTTTAGGGTTGGACCCAAATATTCTAATGTTCAGATATGCAAGACGGATGTTACCCAAATGAATAAAACTTGTTTTATTGCCTGTTATCCCTGTTATCCCTGTTACTGACAGTTATATAAAAAGCACCAATAGATCTGATGAGTTAATATCCTGGCAGCATAATTTTCATTGTCTTGCTAAGAATCAACCAATCAATCATGGTAATGGTAAATGGCTATTTATATAGTGCTTTCCTAGAGTTCTACACTCCCCAAAGCGCTTTACAACACATCAGTCATTCACCTATCCACACACACATTCACACACTCTCATGCAGCAATCAGCTGATCAAACTGGATCCTGTATTTCTTGGAGCAGTGGTGTCCAATCCTGGTCCTTGAGGGCCACTATCCAGCATGTTTCATTTGTTTATTTGTTCCAACACACCTGATTCAGTGGTGGAATTACCTGTTCTGCATGTCATCAAGCTCTGCACAACCCACTGGCTAACATCAGGTGTGTTGAAGTGGAGAAAACCTCTAAAGTATGCAGGATGGTGGCCCTTAAGGACCAGGATTGGACACCACTGCCTGAGTATCTCAATCTCATCAATCATGACTTTCTTGATGATGTGCTGCTTGGATAAACCCAAGAGAACATCCACTTGATGACTGAAGCCTAGATAATGTCAGTCAACCTGTGAAACCTCATTTTGCCAGGCTAATGTCAGAAAAAGTTGCAGCAGAAGAGACACTTGCACAGCAGGTGGAGTTTAAAGTTTAAGAATCTTTGTGTGGGGTAAAGTTATTAATTAACAAATGCACACTCATTCACAATCCTCTCACACTCTTTTCCAAGTCTCACACTCAGAAGAAAAGCTTTGGGGAGATTATAAGAGATTGGCTTTAATGTTTGATTTCCACTGGGATGTGAGTCATACAGCTGGTGGAACAAATAAGCCAAACTTACATCATCACCGCCCTTAAAATCTGCTGCAATCTCAAATCCTTAGGGGAATGCCTGATAAGACGTTTATATTCATATAAGGAATAACAGACAGTTAAAGCTGCAAGTGATGTGGAACAGCCCTTCTAGCCATCAGCCAGAACATCTGGTCACGATTGATGACCCTGAGCCCTGCCACCTCCACACCATGTCGGGTCAAAATGTCACCTGTGGGATTTAAATCTTGCTGTTTAATGATGGGGGTTTAAATCAAGCCATGTCATAAAACGTTTTCGATATGGTCACAAATCAAGATTTTTGTTTGTATGTACGAGACCCTTATATGAACATTTCCACCAGACCTGATCTGCAGCTAAATTTCAGGTGTTTTGGGATATGTTCAGACCACCAAAAAGGCAAATAATTAGTCATAAGAATAAATGGAGCAATTACAATACGCATTTGCCTTCAAGCTTGGTTGGCTCTCCTAATGAAGAAGAGAGCTAAACCAAGCTAGAGTGTTTTATACGTCTGTGCTTCTCTGTGGTTTCTCAGCCACTTTCCTGTCTGTTGTTATGAGCATTACCCAACCACAGAAGCCTCACACTGAAAGAAAGCAGCCCCTCAGTTTATACTAGAGCTTTAAGAAATAAAAGAATTACTGACAGTATATGTTTAGTCTGAACACGTCATTTGAGCTGAATCAAAGCAAAAATGTGACCACTTGAACATTTGTCAGTAAAGTAACGAAGAATAATTGTGAATGAGTTATTTGGAATTTTCATCTCCACAGAGGGAACAAACATCAAGCGCTGTCATGGTTTGGGGGAGGTTGTGTTTATTTTCTGGATTTTTGATATGTCTTGTCATCTGTTACTGGGACAGTCTTGCACTTCTTGATCCACCATAGTTTTCCTGCTAGTTTTCCCCTCTGTCATCCTAGTTACTCTGATCTATACACTCATGCAGAAATCAGTGAGAAAACAGCAACTTGCTCACAGTGGGGATAGGGAGCTGCTTATGTCAATATACTGTAGGAAAACTCAGAGGAGCTCCTCAAATCCACCAACATTCTGCTGAGGAGCCAGAGCTAAGAGACCTGGGGATGGACTGCCCACTCTCTGGGGCAGAAGTTGATGAGGTAGTCAAATATGTAGCTGCACCTGATCACATTCTGCATGTCTCACATGCTTGAAGGACCCCAAAAGTCTTTGAAAGTCATAGAAGCCAGTTATGCTTGGAATGGCATTTTTAATTAACCCGTAGAGTCTTTTGTTATCTCCATCAGCTGTTACCTCTGACCTACAGCATAACAGTCACCTGTATATAAACAAACTTCAACCACTTCTTACCAGTATTTCATGCGTTTTTAATCAATAGCACAGCATCATTTTAATGTGATTATTATTTTAGTTTTGTTAACAGCATTAGCTCAAGTAAATTAATTTTCCTCTTCCTATAGTGACACTATCCAGCTCCTCCTTACCTGACCTCTAAAGCTGAGCTACCCTGATGGAGCTCATTTCAACAAGTTAGCATATGAAGTGATAAAGGTTCTCAAATAAATAATGACTGACACACAAACCAAACGAGTCCATTTTGGGCCACTATCGTACAAGTTTTAGAAGTCTCCCTGTTACCACACACTGAAAAGAAAATGGTTAAATTACTTTCTCAGCATGTCAACACATTTTAAAGAAGTCTGTTGATCCTGTTATGAGTCTGAGTTAAAGCAGGAAAACGTCTGAAACAAGCAGGGTACACTCTAAAAAATAAAGTGTTGTAATTACTTAACCATGCTATATCAACTGGTTCCACTTAAGTTACTTGTGCAATTGCTTAAAATGTAAAAAGTAATGTACTTTTACTTTTAACATAACTTAAGTAAAGATAATCAAATTGAGTTCAATAAATCCAACATTTATAGAACCTAATGCTGTTACCTTCAATTTAGCATGCTGTTAGAAATCACTTAAGCCAGTTTAGTTCAGTTAATTCAACACTGACTTATATGAAGGTTCATGGATTTCCTTGACTGAATTACAGTAAATATACCCATGTTCCAGTTAAACTACCCAGTTGAGTCCACCATCTGACATAATAATAACTGACCTTTATTGAGCCCCTTAGGGAAACAATTTCCAGTGTGTGTTCACCATGACAATGTAATTTAAAATATTTATGTAAAAATAAAACAGATAAATCTAACAAAATCACGATTTCATTTTTATAGTGTAGTGGTGACATTTTGATGTCCCTTCAATAAACTTTCCAAAAAATACAAATAATAAACAAATGTACTAAATTCACAGGTAAGACGTTCACCTTTTAGTTTCTTTCTCATCTCGACTCTTGTCAGTTTTTAGTAATAGATCATGGAAATTGATATTTTAGGTCTGTTTTTGAGTTTTACCTCTGATCCTCTTCTACTCAAAGGGAACTAGAGCTGATGAAAAGCAGCTTCAAACTAGTTCAGTCATTAATATTTTTGTCTTTTACTTAAAAACAAGTGATGTTGTGAAACCAAGAACCAAAGCCTGTGAGCAGCTACGTGACTGTTTTTATATCTAGTGAAGAAAGAATGGCTGGTAGCTGTGATGCTACCTCACTTTTCTCAGATTTATTACATTTAAACATTTAGCTCCCATCTGTTTTTCTCACCAGACAGACCAAATAACATAAATATGTAAAAGCAGAAGGTCTTTGACCCCATTACAAGAAGACCTGTTTGGTCTTCCTGAACTACACTGATTCCAGTGGAAATACACACACATCAAAGAGTTTGCTAAAGAAAAGTAGCCTGGGTCTTCCATAAAGAGGCTGTTGTTCACAAAGGTAGGTTTTTTATGATGAAAGTTGTCCATAAAGGGCCATTGAGAAGAAAATGAGAGAAGTCACTGTGAGCTGATTGAAGAAGGCGTGTTGTGACGGGACAGAGGATGTTTGGAACATGAACTCAGCTGAGGAGGATGTATGAATGTGTTTGACTTCCCAAGAAAAACCCAGAACAGTTGTTCCAAAAATCTGCATGTAGGTTTATTTTGATCATTCTGGTTTTATCTTTGGTTCCTTTGTGTCTGATCTAGAGGAAGTGCACCAGATTTCTTTGAGGAACAGGTGTTGCAGTGTTGCAGTCACAGAACCAACAAGTGGCATAGATTTTTTTCTTATAGAAAAAAATGTCTCCAGGATGGCCCCCAATCGCCTTGGGGTTCCACCAGAGGAGCTGGTTGAAGGTGGCTGGAGAGAGGACAGACTGGGATACCTTACTTGGGTTGCTGCCCGTGACTCGGATCTGGATAAGCAGAAGAAGGCGAGACAAATAAAGCAATAGCAGATCATAAAGCAATTGAAACTACTGGTAAAATCCAAAGAAGAGGAAGACGTTATTGTGATTCTATACTTTCTGTTGTTTATTCTTGCTCCCAGTTGTCATGTTGTACAGTCAAAGCTGGAATTGTTTTTAAGTTGTGCTTTTCTTGCCTCACCAGTGTTTTATTTTTGCTTTAACATTTTTTTAAATCAAATTTTCCCTCATAGTTACACCTTTTTTCTGATTTTACATGCAACATTCATTAGCTTCTATTTTGATTGTTTAGTTTGGACACCTGATTTAAACGCCTGAGTTAAGCATGTCCTGAAACCTGTTAATCACATTGATTCAAATCAGGTGTGTTGGAGCAGAGGCTCCCAGGACTGGACACCATTGCTTCAGGGACAAATCAAAACAATCTGTTTTTGGTAAGAAATTGTCTTTGTCAGCAGTTTCTATGAATTCTGGTGGTAAGAAGCCTAAGTAGAATTATCCACATGGCATTTAATTCAACTCTTTGTGCTTCAGACTGCTAACTTTACTGTGTCAGACATGCATGCTGTCATTTATGTTTTGATGTCAGACATATGTGTTTTTTTCTATTGTGAAACCGGCTCCCTTAATGCTCAGACAGAAAATAAATGTTTAGGTTTATTTAGTAATGATATTTAATATTTTTATGACATCCGAAGATGAACTATTTGTGAATATTTTACTTGCTCTATGACCAGTGCATGAGTTTAATAAAAATGTTTTTTTTCTCATTTGTCAGATGAGGAAAAAATGAGCAGAATCAAAACATCCAGCCTGGCTGAGGTCTAGAGGTTGATGTGCAGAAGCTACCGGACCAAAGTAGATCTTCTTTCAGGTATTTTCCCAAACATTTCCTATATCAGTGTTTATGACAGAGTTTTAATCACCTTTAATCATGTTGACAAATAATAGAATTATAGCCATGTTGGTAAAATACAAGCTTCTGCTGTATTCATAGTGATGTGCAGCATCATAGCATTTTCTCTGTTGACTCAAAGCACCATGGTGTTGTTTCCACTCGAGGTATGTGCTGAACATTAGGACCACAAAACAGCGGTCTTCTGTTTTTGGACACAAAGCCATTCTTTTTTTCCTTTTTTTATCTGATGATATTTTGCAGATTTCCAGTAAATGATCTTGTTAAATTGACAGCTGGTTGACTGATTTGATGTGAGGGCCTCCTGGTACTGTAGTTTCCAAACAGCACAGTTGTAGAAAACATGGATGACTGATTAACAGAGCAAAGTCTTGGCCTGAATCTGAACTTTCTGAATTTAGATTTAATTGAATCACAAATAACAGATCAGAAACATCTCTGGTCTGTTTTCTATGTGTTGTTATCTATCCTTCTCTTTCTGTCTGATGCATGGAAACACGCAGCTGAGCACAGACTTTTATTAAATGTCCAGTTTAAACCTAAAGCTGCACAATAACCATCAGTGGTAGATTACAGGCAGCTAAATATTTTATTTGTTTAACTCCAATAACTACTCATAAACAGGATTGCTTAAAGTATTTTTTTTCTCGTAAAACTTTATCTTCTCTCAACATATCTGAATTATGAGGTCATTCAACTCCTAATATTTGAAAGAAGATAAAATTAATAAATCAAATATGACAGAAAAGTAAATCATACCTGAGCTATGTGTGTCATTTCAGCTGGCAATTTTATTTTTATTCCACAAAAAAGAATTCAGTTTAGAGATAGTTTTGAAATGATAAAAATTCCAGACATGACAATTCTATTTTTGAGCAAAGACTCGTGCAAATTTTTTGAACAAGAGATAGACATGAGGTCATTGAGACTCTTTCAAACTTTTTGAGACATTTTGGAAACTCTCTTAGAAATGCAGATTGCCACCAACAGCTGCAGCCAAGTGACATGATAGCTTAAAGGCACATTAGGCAGTTTAGGCTTGTTTTTAGCACCCCCTAGTGTCAGTTATAAAATCACTGTCGTAAAAATGACCTGTTGACCCGTCCCCTCGCTGTGCGCTCCTGTTTTCAGATAAGTTTAGTTTGTTTCTTACCCACGGGCCGCCTATTGAAGAGCCCTGCTGCAAAATGTCTTATTAGCACATACTGGCTCATGAAATAGATTTAAAAATATAAAAAAGTTACTTGGTGTGCCTTTAAGACTGAATGGAACATGAGAGGAAGACTCACCCCAAGTTTGGTTCATTTCAGATATATTTTCTGCCCATTTAAAAACATATTTCAGTGTAACAGTTATAATTATCTCATTTGTTATAGATTGCTTCCTGATCATCTTCAGTAACGGCTAGTCCAAGTGCAGTTAAATAAAGCCATTGCTGCCAAGCTACAATGGTCATTTACACATTTTTTACCATTTATTGAGTTACACTGTTATTTTGGCAAAGATATTAATGCATAACTGACAAGTAAGATTGCATGAACGGAACCACAATTCAAGAAACCATCTCTACAAAGAAACACAATGTCATTTTTTCCCTGCATCTATCAGCTCTTACATGAGAAAACACTGTAAACTGTCGATTAAGCCTTTTTGTTCTTTCTAACATGGATTAATTACAACTAACCTCCTCAAAGGACAGAAGACAAATCACAGACTCCCAGTGATTTCCCTGCTGCACATTTACTGTAATTAAAAGCATTATAGCAGCCATGACCTCCCTCGACTCCCTGGCTGTTGCACCAACACACAACACAAACATTTAAAGCAAAACCACATCAGAATTATTTTTTTCTTCTACGTTGCTACACTTGTTTTGTTTTCATCTTCCTTTCAACACCAGCTCGTCAAAGGGAGTAAAGGCAGCATGCAGAACATACTGTAAGGTTGAGGTTTGGGGTTTGCATGCAGCACATAACTGACTATGAAAAACAAAAACATGAGATGATAAAAACGTCATCCTCAAATAAACATCTGTCATCCAGACAAATGTTGCCTTTTCCCCTGACTACAAAGTGAAGGAGATTTTTGAGATTATGGGGATAAGTAGTGAAGGTTATAGTGTGAGTGGCTTCTCTAGTGGCTTAATAGATTTAAAGGAATGCGAGGGTTGCTGTTTGTGTGTATTAAAATAAATCGGGCTCAGAGGAGACCAGTACGGCAAACCAGCTGGTCAAAACCACCTGTGACTTCATTGCACCATAAATGCAGTTACAGGCCTTAATTTCACACATTAATTTTTTTATTGAAGGGTTTGTCTTTGCTGCTACTGTAAAAGAAGTCCACAGCCTCTTATAAAAGTTTTTATTCCAACCCGAGTGCTCTAACGTCACCGTCCAGCAGTGAAAATGACCCTGTCCGGTTAACCGCCCTGAGATGCCCTGCTGTCGGTGTGATGCTCACACATATCTGCAAGTGAGGTCGCAGAACCACAGAGGAGCAGCATATTTCAGTGGCAGGCCTGGTGAAGATAAAGCTAATAACAGCAGACATTGAACAAATCACGGCAGCCCACGATCGGGCTGCAGGCGAGGAAATGTGATGGAATGTGTTCTTTTCAACACTCTGTGTGATTCCATCAAAACCAAAACAGCTACCAGCGTCTGGGTCATTACGGAGCAGGGTTTGCTTTCCCTCTCCATGCCTCCGAGCCATCACTTTTAAATATCTGTTGATTCACTTACAACAGTTTATAGCATCCTCACGCTACAAAGACATGCCAAGACTTTCAAAAAGCCTCATTCACAGGCTTTCAAAGATTGTCCGCTACTGTAACATTCTTCAAATATGCAATAACTTTTCAAAAAGTTTTAGCTGTAAAGCAGCTGGTCGTTTTTATGTAGTAAAATGACTTTTACTACAATACCAAACTCAAAATATGCCTTTCATTGTAAATTTGAGTGATTTTAAATAAAAAGCTCAGAACTAATAAAAATGACAGATCCTGGGCTTGTGATATATTTGGTGAACTCAGTAAATGTGTCCTGGCAGTTGTTGGGGTCTGTTTTGGTTAAACTCATCATGCAGATATTGAAAAAGCTCATCTCCCCTATTTGTGTTTTTATAACTTTTCTTTGATTAACTTGGGAAATGATTAATGCATTTAATCTTTATCATAAATTCCAGTAAAGCAACGCATCATATCAGCACAAATACCACTGTTTGTGTGGTGGTGGAGGGCTGATGATTTGGGTGATTGTAGCAAACATCTATAACATCTAGAACAATCTCCTATCTAATGTTTTTTTGTATTTGTGCAGCTGAGTTAGATAATCTTGATGTTTCTGTTCTGGAGCAGTTAGTCCATTTTTAATGTCCTAATCCTCTGTGGTGCCAGAATTGCAGATATATTCATAGATTATCCTATCAATGACTATAAATGTTAAAAAGGTTGACCAGGTGGTTAAAAGAGAACAATATCATCATTAATGTGAACATTTAGGATGCAAAATATGTTTTGTTCTCATTAGAGGATTATTTTTGAAAGATAATTATGGTTGTTTTAAAAAATGTGACCAGTCAGATGTAATATGCTTCATACTCTTCAGGATTCTTTTCCAAATAAGGGGGGGGAGAAGAGTCTTGCAGCACTGAAGAAGTCTTTGTAACTCAGCTCTGGTAATGTGATCTATGTTTGTGTTTGCATTGTTGGCATACCTCTGTGACTTCTGCTTACTGTACGTCTGTTTCACGCTGCCACTCTCCACACAAGTCCCTTTGTGTGCCGTCCCAGCCTGGGAGGAGGCACCAGGGGTGACTTCTGTTTATGTCAAACTGATGCAATTTATATTATAAACCAAGATGGATGGAAGGTTTGTTTTAGCTACTGGGTACGCTCAGAAATTGGGAGAGAGCTTTTTATTTTTGTGTTGCTGAGAGAATCGACTCCTGGAGTTTCTTTGGCTGAAACTCAGCTATCCAAATATTTGTGTGTATTTTGGAGCATTTAAAGTTAAAACCAGTCTGCAGTTCAACTAGAGTTTTTCTTGTCAGGATGTTACACAATAGTGTCACAGACTGACACTCCTATTGGCTGTTTAAATTTTACACTGCAAAAACTGATTTCTAAGAAGGTAAAATAGCCTTGTTTTTAGACATTTTGACTTATTTTTGTCTAAAAAGAAAATATATTCTTACAGCCCTACTTGAAATAGGCCAAATCTTCTTAAATATGGTCAAATTTTCAAGATTTGAGTAAAAAAATCTGCCAATGGGGTAAGCAATATTTGCTTGTCTAGATTCCTTAAAAAATTGCAAAGTTTTCTGCATTTAGATCAATTAGTTTTAAGGAATCTAGCCAAGCAAATTTTGCTTACCCCATTGGCAGATTTATTTGCTCAAATCTAGAAAATTTGACCATATTTAAGAAGATTTGGCCTATTTCAAGTAGGGCTGTAAGAATATATTTTCTTTATAGATAAAATAAGTCAAAATGTCTAAAAACAAGGCTGTTTTACTTTCTTAGAAATCAGTTTTTACAGTGTATAACAAGCAGTTATAACATGTTTAGATGCAGGCAACACACAAACACGTATGAAAAGGAAAGCAGAGTTCAGTCCTGCCTTATATTTTTCCTGCTTGTGCTGTTTCCCATGACCTCCTGTGATAAGACACCAGGGTTTCAGTGAGTCTGTGATCTTGACCCAGAAAGTTGAGTAATGAAGTCATTATTAAGCCCTCAGAACAGCCAAACAGCTTATTCCCTCAACAAGCAGCAGCCTTGGTGGCAGAAGAAAACCAGAGGGTGTATCTAAAGTCTCATTCACTCCTTCATGTGTGCAAAGAAAATCTATTTTTCTGCAGGTTGTACAAGTCTGTGATGTGCTTATTGAGTCATTGTGCAGATGTTTTACCAGCACTGAGAAAAAGAACTAGAAATAAATCAGTCTGGATGTTTCACAACCCAATCATTTGGAACAAACATGTCAGCTACTTTATTATCATCAGCTGGATAATGAGTTAAGAAATGCCTCATCTGGGAAAAGGAAGGTTATTACAAATAAAATGGTTGCAAAAAGGCTCTTCTAAGTTTCAAAAACTGTAAAAGAATTAAGAATTAAAGGCCTAGCCCTCCTTGAAGGAATGCATATTGCCTGACACTGTCCATGTTAGAGTTTTAATTGGAGATTGCCTCATGTTGAGAAATGAAGTAGTACCCATCTTGGTCAAATCTTGAAAATATGTGCAATCTCGTGCAATATCACAAGATTGCATCGATCAATTACCACTGATGTGTGAACGTCTCTCAGCTACTGTCAGATTTTTGCTCAACAGTAATGTCGCCATTTTTGTGGTTGTAAGATTGGCTAAGATTAGCAGTGGTGGCCATCTTGACTCCAAAAAGTTAATCAGTTGTAGATATGCATCTAATGGTGACTTTCTAAAAGCTTCATTAAAATCCACCCAGAGCTTCATATTTTGCTGACAAACAGGGATGATTCAAGCAGTTAACACCACACCAAATTTAAGCTATATCTGTCAAATTAACTGAGGTGTTTTGGTTTCTCTGAGGTCAGTAGGCTGTGGTGGCCATCTTAAATGAGGTTGAATCCAAAATGTAATAATCTGTCGATTTACATGAAAGTTTCATCAGAATCAGTCCAGTGGTTTATGCTGATAACAACTGGACAATGATGCCTCCAATAGTTACTGAGGAAGTTTTAAACAAAAATCTCAGCTTATTATTTTGGTGATATGCCTTATAGAAGTGGTTGATAATAAGGTGAATCAGTGATAAGAATTAAGAATAATTATACCATAATTCATAGTTTCAAATTGCACAAGTTGGCAATTATAAATGGGATCAGAGTTTCTAGTATAATTCAAGATCTGCACTTGCTTTAATCACTGGAAATGTAAGGCACTGTCAATTCATAAAAAGCAAAATGTCTTCAAAGAACCAAAGAAGTCCTGTTGCCTTAATTTGAACCCATTAGTATTATCATGACCTGGATGAGTGAAAACCTTCAATAGCATTCTCTGCATCTAGTGAGACAGGTTGATTAGTTCCCATGTATTGTTGGTGGCATCGTGGCTTTATGAGTCCAGTCTGATCTGGATGGATTATTTTTTCAATTCTACTCGCATTGCAGACTCGATTTCTAGATGATTTTGAGATCCACATTTCTAAGTAATAGGTAAAGGAGGTCTGAGTTTCCCCTCCTCGACCCGTTTTCTCAACCTTCCCTTGGATATGTGACAGAAAAAGGACGAATGAGTGGAAGGCCTTTATTCTTGTCCTGCAACAAAAGGATGAAACGGTACTGAAACAATATGATCATCCATTCTCTTTTCTGGTTTTAACTTTAGTACTCTGGCAGGTTGAAACCAAAAATCTGGTACTCCATAAATCATTCCATCATAAATCATTTGACTTTCTGCAGACACGCTCCATGTGGTGCTGTTTGAACCTTCTCCATAAATTATTACTGAAAGGTTTCAAGCAGATTCTGACAACATGATGACGGTTGCAGCCCAGCAGGATAATAAAATGTTGGGTGTTCCACTCCCTCTGCAGTCCCCTGGTAGCTCATTAGCGGTCATTTCATAGTGAAGCTTGTAATGTCTGAAATTACTGCTCTGGGCATTTTATTTTGTTACAAAATTTGAGCCAAAGAGTGACATGTTACACAGAATTGCCCGATTGACTTTGTCCTAAAAATGGATGAATTAGACCTCTGTCATTCATTTAGTTAACACGTTTGTTAATGTGGGGAAACTGTGATCAAATTGGACTTTTATATTCTCACTTTTTGCCTTTTTATTTAATCTTTCCTTTCAGCCTCAGTTGAACTTTCTGTTGGAATACACTGCTCCTTACTTCCTGTATAGGTTTGGTTTACATAGAGAGGGCATTCACCACATCCCAGGCTTGTAGTGCAATGTGATCTCCTCATATGGAGCACCATAAAGGCAGCCAGACATGCCCATTGACAGAAGGAGAGTTTGGCTCCAAATATTGACAAAGTTTTACGTCAGACTTTCTCGGGGTCAGCCCTTGTGCTTCTTTATAATCCAAAAATAGGCCACAAGTGCATTCCTGTCTCTCTCTAGAGACACACGCACACTAAAACAGTGTTCCAAGGAGCACTAGCGTCATATCTGAAGCACATGGGCCACCTTGAGTCTATATGCTTTGTGTGCCTGAGCAACATTCATCAACTAGTTTAAGTAGGTCTACCTGTTTTTCATGCAAAATATCTCTATTTGTAACATTCTTCTTGTCAAATAGTGTTTATATAAGAACAGTTTACCAAAGAGGGGATTCCAACCAGATTATGTAGGATCTTTCTCAAGCTTTTGATATTATTAAGAGGAGACTCTTATCAACAAAATGTAACATGGCAATAAATTACCAACAGTCCAAAATATGTCAAGCAAACACTGATATTTTAGAGGAATATTGTGCTTAAAAATCCCCACATTTTTACCTTTTAACCATCTTCAGCACCAACAGACTACATGTAGGGGGGAAAAAAAACAACATATATATAATACACACACACACACTGTACCATTATAAGAAACAGTATTTAAAATGTAATTTTTTTTGTTAAAGGTTTTGAGAGGAATGTCTCACCTGCTCCTCCTCTACTTTCACCCTTCCCTGTATAAATAGTCCTCAGTTTCTCAAACTCAGTAGTAGCCCAACTCACATCTGATTGGTTCTCCACTTTGTTTTCTGTCCTTGTGTAAGTTTTATGTTTCATAAATTGTTAGTATTTTTGCTTTTTCAAAATCTCAATCATTTATTTCAAGTTCTGCTGTAAATTTCTACACTTCTTATGACTCTTTCAGCTGCTGGTGCTACCCTAACTTGAGTTTATAATAAGGCATCACCAGTCTTAAACAAGCTCCTCACATGCTACAACTGTCTATAAGTGATTGCTAACATAATTTGTTGAAACTAATAATAGAAATATATTATGATCATGTCTCACTATGACAATATTTGAACTTTTATGGTCCAGTAGACATGTTTTAGCCTATAATATTCTGCAGAGCACAATTTCAGATTGTAACAAACGCAACAAAATGTTAACAGTTCATTTTAAAACCATTACAATTGTTGATCAGATTGTTTAGTTGTGCATTAAAACTATTTATTGACTCTAATGAACCTCAACAGTTCTAAAGAACATTAAAACTCCTTGAGGCAGCATTCCATGAGTAAAATGATTTGCAACTGTTTTTTTTAATAGCCATCTTGGCTGTCAGCATATAATTATTCTGGTTGCTTTGCACTAATAAAAACATTGTGTAAAAATAGATTGACAAGTCCCAGCAAAAAAAAAAAAAAGCAGAAAAATCATTATTTGGGAGAGATAAAAGTCCTGCAGAGTCTTTGACGAATCCTTTTCTGTGCTCAGACAGCTTCAGGACAGAAGTTCAGGCTTGTCGGATCACGTCCACTCTCTGATTCGCTTTCTGTCTATTTCACATGAAGCACTTTTTAACAAACAGTTCCTTGGAAGGGTTTTTACTGAAAATTGTTAGCAGATTTTTTCCGTCTTTGCTTGTCTTTGGTTTCCTCTTGAGTTTGGCATTTGTTAAGCTTGTCACACTAAAATATTCCTTGTTGGAGAGAAGATGTGAGAAGTACCTGTGCCTCCAGGGTCAACATACCTCTCAGATGTAATGTCTCCCCAAGAATCTGAGAGATAAAAGGCTTTTAATCGTGAGTGAAGCAGCTGGGAAATAATCTTTCTGACACCATCTTCTTGCTGAGGGCATCACATTTCACCTGTTGTTAAACATGCTGTACAAATTAGCATCTGTTGAAATGTGTAGGAGGTGATCTGTGTAGCAAAAACGGACGACTTTCATCACTTTACTCCAAAAGGCAGCAAAAAGATTGTAATTGTTTGAATTTTAACTTCATAACAAAGTTTAATAAAGGACCACCTAAAAAGATCAGGACATGGTACTGAATCTAATCAACATGTTTTATTATAAATCCCAAAAGAATAAACAACAAACTTTATAAGCAGAAAGCATCATTTGGGAGCTATAGTCCTGTGTTGAGCTGTTAACAAATATTCATTTTACAAATTTCATTTCAAGTCATATGTTGTGAAACTTTTAGTGACTCAGATAGTTCATGTTCTCTAAAGACTGATTGATTGAATCAACAGCAGGTTTTAGAAGCTGGAGCCTTTCTGGTCTAGTTCATTGTTTTTGTCTTTGGCATCCTGTAGAATCCGGTGTTTTATGAGTTAACAGTTTTAAAAGAACACAAACGTAGGATAGATTATAACTTCTTATTTTTCATTCCTTCTGCCTATTCTGTATTATATGAGAGCACTTCTTCCTTTGGGAATGTTTGAATTTCTGTTTCATCCTCCTGTGAGACTGATACTCATGGGAATAGCTGGGGAGATGAAAAGCATCATGCCCCCGTGGCGATGTTCAGACTGTCTGGCTCTTTGTCCCTCTGACTCACTGTCATCGCAGCCATCGAGCCTCCTCTCATCCAGAGTCCCACTCCAAGCTTCTGTCTGTAGCTGTGAACTTGGGTTGGACTGCATCCGGCTTGTCAGAACTCACCAAAGTAAAACGCTTAGGAATCCAAGTGTTGCCTTCCAGCTCTTGAATTGTTCCCAGTGCTGCTGCCAATAAATAAGCAAAAACATGATTGAGACGTTGGCAGGTGAAGACTAAACTATTTTTTCTTTAAGCTATGACACAATGCAGGCTATTCTGAGCTTTTACTCTGTTTTCTAACCAAGTGTTAAAATATCCAGACATGTAGTGTGAAAAGAATCTATAGCCTATGTGTGCAGATGTGGAAAAGCAGCAATTGTCATTTTTCAACAAAAAATTAATCAAGGTGAATTAGTGTTTCTATTCGCAAGTCTGTCTTTTTAATCTGGAGTATGTCATTTGATTTGTTTCAGGTTAAAACTTCTAAACTTCAGATTCAGTGTAATTCTACAGTCCAGTTTAGTGAAAAATGATCTGAAGGCGAGTCTTTCTTGTTTTATCTAGATATATGGAAGTCAGGAGATGCCAGAAATTAAACTTTATGACATAATCTCAAGATAATGTGTTTTCTATCATCATCTTGCCAAAACAATGCTTTATTTGTCAATAGTTTGAGATTGAATTTGTCTTCTAAAGATAATAAATTAATACATTAAGACATTTAACCTAGAAATGACTGACTTGTGATAACTAGAGATTGTTTCAAAAATATTTATCAAAGAGCTTCCTCCTTTATCGGAGATCAGGACGGTCATGTTGGCAACTGATTCAAACTGAAAATGTCACATCAGAAAACATGGCTAATATTGTAATATTGTTATGGTTGACTTGACGTGCTGCCTTTTGTATCCATCTACAGAAAATATGATATCCATTTCCACTGCTTTGTCGATGATATTCAGATGTATTTTTCCTTAAAATTAATCCCAAGGATTCAATGCAAACTCTACTGGACTGTCTAAATAACATCAAGACCTGGATGAACTTTAATCTCCTCCATCTAAATGAACATAAATCAGAAGTCATCCTGTTTGAGAGAAAGGAGTCTGCAGACCCTGACGCTGCTCCTCGACCTCTACCACGGTCAGTCGATCCTCTGCTAAAAACCTGGGGATCATTTTGGACTCCTACCTCAAATTTGACAAACAAACCAGTTCCGTTGTCCAAGCAGGAAATAAAAGTTCGACATCTGTGCCTCATCCTGAAATGTCATGACACCAAAACAGATTTGGAGGATCTCTCATCCGGAGCTGTGTCGCACTCAACGGTGAACCACCCCTGTGCACACCGAAGGTTATGGCTTAAAGACACAAACAGGGCAGCAATCAGGTAGCCTAGATAACAGATTTCAATTACATCTATAATTGTGGCTGGAAAGTGCAGCTTTCAGCCACTTGGATATCAGGGAGACAGATCTATTACTTTTTTATTTCATGGAGATTACATAGGTCTTAATTGCTTCCATGTGCACTGCAGACTATTTCTTTCTACATTTTGCTTTTTCACAGCTGCAGTGGCAAAACTAGCCAAATGTTTTTAACGGGTTTGCAAACTTCTAAACATCGCAGCAAAAAACAGGGAGCAAAAATCTAAAGCAGGCGAAAAGTTTATTCAAAATCCTTTTGTTATCACTTCAAACAGAAATGTGTCCTAAAGTTAGTTTTGCTTTCATTATTTTCTGTTTTTTCTTAGCTTTTTTGTTCTGTGCTCCTGTCTCAATTGTACTCAGCAGCTGCCTGTAATCTACACCATCCTTGTCTGGCACAAAAGCTGAGTCATCTTACCTGAGGCTGTTTTTCAAAAGCAAAAATCCACCAGATGGAGAGTATGGAGAGGGAAGGAATAAAATTAACTGGAAACTCTGATACCCCAAGGCCAAACCCTGCTGACTGTAATAAATAGCCATTTATTTCAAATAATTACACGATAAAGACGGTTAATTGATGTTCTACACAAATTATGTTAAACATTTAGTCCAATGCCTTGTTCCAGATCATGGAGCACTGCGCTAGAAGACGTGGTTTTACTGCAGGAATCAAAAGTTTAAAACTGGGGTCCAGAAAGTTCTTAACCCTTTATGAACAAAATCATATTATGACAAACAAGTATTGGTTATGAAGATTGAGCTGCCATAAGTCAGAATTAAGAGTATTGACAGCATGCCAGGGTGAACTACAGAGGTCTTGGAAAAACTAACACTGTAAATATTGACTCCCTATTGTAATGGTCACTAAAACCTTTAAAACATATGAATTGCTTGTAATTTTACTCCAGTAACCATCAAAACAGACAAAGTCTAACAATTATGAAACCACAAACATTGTGAAAATCAACATTTGTGCCATTTTCTAAACTTTGATCCATTACTCTGTGCCGTTTTTATAAAAAGTACCATTTAACAGTATTTGTCATGATTTCTGTCTGATTAGTGTAGTTTGACCTTCTACCCCATGTTGTCCCTGATTAGCCCTGTTATGTTTACCACGTGTGATCTTGTCCTGTGTGTTTAACGTTTAGTTTTATGTTCCATGTCGTGTAATTTTAGTTTTTATCCCATGTGTGTCTTCATGTTCCTGCCCTCAGTGTGTCATATTTAGTTGCCAGGGACTGATGGTTTGAACTACATATTGTAGAGAAAACTTCATATTTTGAGGAAACTCTGCTCTGAAAAAGTAAAAATGACTTTCTACTCATATGTCCAATGATTTTGTTTTTGATCTATCAATTTTTTTTCCTTTTTATTTTGTGAGATGTACTTAAATAACAATAGAATGTTGTGGTTTTTGGTGAGAAGGTTCAGACATTTATTCCCTTTGAAATGAGATGTGTTGTTGTCCACAGCAACCTTTGTTTCCTTGTTAGAGCACACATTAAATGCCTTTTAAATAAAATGGTTTGGCTACATTTTCTGGGTGTGAATAGTTAGTTTTTATGTGTGTGTGTATATACTTGTATGTGTGAGTATTTCTTTTTGCCGGGGGTTAGTGCATTTACTGAGATCAAAAGAAGATTTAGACAAAATGATTTATACCAGTAACTGAGCTCACTTAATAGGGTAAGCTCTCAAACAAATAAAACGTTTATACATTTTGGCATTATATAATTTTAATGCTCTGTCTTAACAACCAATAGCCTGCTGCTGCCAACACTTAAGCAACACACAAAAGCGCTTCACTTGACATCACAATCAGGAACCGATTTGGCACCAGCCATCACGATCAGCCCAAACATCCACATGCTTTTGAGGAACCCTCAGTCATCATCCCAGCTTTATCTGCTGAGGCTCAGCTCAGAAGTTTGACATGTTTGTGTGTGCATGTGGCAGATTTCAGTGTAAAAAGAGCATAAACAGGAAGCGCTGGTTTCCTGCCACATGGAGAAGATTGGCACAGGAAGTCATCGCTCACAATCTGACGGGACGGGAGCTGCAGACCATATAAAAGGCTAAATTCAAACTGTGCAAAAAACAAAGCCTTTGCATTTGTTTCAGTTTGTTTTCTGAACCTCAACGCAACAAATATTTATCCATTTGTCTTTCATGACTGTGTGATGATCAAAATTTTCCTATTCTGTGAGAAAACACAACTGAAAACGTTCATCTGCGATGCACGATTACGGGAAAAGTAACGCGTGTGAAGCTCGGAGTCCTGCAGACAGTTCTGCTTAAGCGTTGATTAATTATTGTGGCAATATTTAGTGTTTTGTTTTGATCTCGGAATGAGAAGGGCATTAACATTTGTGGTCTGTTTGAAATATGGACAGGGACTGGGTAAGCATCATTAAACACTGATGGCTGCAGTGACTTAAACAACTGGATGACAGAGGAGGAGGAGACCATCTCTTGGTTTAACGACTTTAGTTTTGTTTGCAGACACTTTTTAAATTACAGCAGTTTTGATTTAATTTACTTGTGACTGAAATCTTAAATTTCCTTTGACCACGACAGCAGTGCTGCCACTTAGCCAAACTAAAAATGTGTTCCTTTCAGTGCTGTCCATTCTCTGGCATGTTAGCTCTCCATCCTTGGAGAGAACCCAGCTTGCTGTATCAAGGTTCACCAATAGGGAGCTTGACATTTAGCAAAGGGGTGCCCTCAGATGCCTCCCTGATGGAACGGTGGTCTCTGTGAGACAGCATGGCAGTGAGGGGTCTGGTTATCAAACTCCACATCAATTATCTTGACATGTTAGCAGCTTTTCCAGCAGAAACATTTTTGCAGAGTTCTGATGGTCTGTAATGACCTGATCAGAACTGAAAACACTCATGTGGTTTCTGACATAAACAGACAGGATGACTTTGCTGTCTTGGCCTTTTGTACACTGTTCCACACTCTGTTACGGTGGTGCAGCATGTTTTCTGTCTGTCAGGGACACTCCTGTTCCAGCCTGTCTGAGTGAACTTTGTTCTGGACCTGCTGTCCAGGGGAGGACCTCTAGTGAGTAGTTATATGCGTAACATCTCGTTTTGTTGGAAGTAGGGTTACATTCTTGTGTGTGAGTGTTTCACAAAGACATGGTTATCATGGCAACCTGAATGAGCATGAAACTCGGTCCTTTTGTCATGTTTTGAATTAAACACATGGCTGCAACTCAGCAATATTTTGAAAATGTTTTGACCTTAAATTTGGTATGATGGTAGCTTAGAGAGTGCTACGACCACATGGCCTAAACCTCTAATGAAACATGGTGTTCATATTATGCATCACATGGCAAACACCTCAAAATGTCTCAAACTTTCTATTTATGAGTATAAAGTCACTATATTCATTTACACAACTATTGGTTGTTGGTTCATGTTGTCATTCACCTTTTGGTCTGATAGAAACTTATTTTTGTTCTTTTGACATTTTTCCAGCTCATTTAAATATTAAATAGTGCATGTGGTTTGTTTTTGCTTTAAAGAAATGCTCTTCACAGCTTTTGTGTCTTCTTGCGTGAAGTAAATGCACAATGTTGCACAGACGACACAAATTTAAATTAAAAATTAACGTCTGTTTGATCCAAATTTGTTGCAGAAATGCAGGTTTCTCAAACTAGAATGAGGCAGTTTCAACTTAGTCCAAAGAAGAATGTAACCTCTGTGTGTAAAAAGCTGCAGCTATAAAGTAGCCACCAAAACAAGCTTATTACCAGTAAACAAAGTGTAGAATCATATTTTACTCTGTCACTGCAAAAGGTCAGATGTCATGCTGACTGACCTGCTAATCGGAACAACTCATGGCAACGAGCGGGGAATGAATGTTTCCACCACCTTTCCTCTAAATGCTCTCATGTGAGAGCCACTGACGCAAACTTTAGTTAAATTTCCTCCATGGCTCATGGATGCTTCCTATCTGCTTGAGTACAGCTCCGAAAGCGTAATTCCAGTTTTCTGCAGAGTTGTACCCACCCATGACAAATTTGAGGTATTTTGTTGACATAATGTGAAATAAATCTCTTATTAAAGGCTGAATCTGGTTCTCTTTGTTCCACAAATAAAGTCTTGGAATGTATTTGAGTTGTTTTGAATTCAGAATTGAAAAAAGTAAACTTTGCACATCTTAAGCCTTTTAATAAAATCATTAAAATAGTGATGCTTTTAGATTACAGGGGAAGGAAGTGTGTTAAGAGGCTCGGATGGATTATTTGTGTGTGTTGTAACTCAGCATGTTGCCTAAAGCTCAACAACAAAATGCAAACTGTCAAGCCTTTGTTTTGTAAATGTCTGTGTCCTCTGACATTTCAGTAATTAGTGCTGACATGATGATTAATAATAATATGGATCATCACACGGAATGCTCTCCCATTAGAACAAAAACAGTCTGTTCCCAAACATGGGGAGTGTGGAAGGCAGCAGCTCGGATCACAGCCAGGAAGAACAATAGTGGCTTTGTGTTTCTGTCTCGGTTTGGCCGGCCTCACTATATTCCTGTGGTCACTTTCTGCAGCTCTTGTCTCTGGGCATTCCTCGCATTCTGCAAGTCTCCAATCAACGTGGTAGAAAATTAGGATTACACAAGAGTTTATCTAATTGATTAGGTTAGCATTACAGGGCAAATCAAACAGACAAGTTCAACAAATCTTTTTTTTTTTTTTAAGGATGAAAAGTAATTCAAGAATTATCAGATGCAAATTTGAGTCTGACTCATGCTTTTCATCTGCATAAAAATAACAAATTTACACTAAACAAATTAACATAGCTCATAAGCAAAATTTGGGGGATCTACTACAAAGCAATTTCATCATATCAGGGCTTTCTTCCCCTAGCCTGCCTTGACAAAGCATAAAAATCCACTATGAGACTCCAGGTACTTTGATTATTAAGATGATCAAGTTTGCTAATTCAGGCTTGGATCTGAGTGAGTTAAAATAGAAAGTTGCGTTTCACAAGTCAGTCATTTGATGTTAATTCTCCTCAAAATTTACAGATTAAACACATAAAGTTACAGGATAGAAAGAAAACAGAAAAACCCTCTGCTCACCCCGAGACCTCGTTCACGAGGAACAGCAGATTTTATTAATGAAGATGGAAGGAAATAAAATCCTGACAGGAAAACCAGCGTTCCCAGTTATAACCAGAGAGGAATGTCTCAGTAAATCGGTGTTTAATACCTGCTGCTGTTTAGTTTGGATCAGAACCATCTGGGAATTTTAAATCCACACTCAGCTTATTCATCTCAGATTCTGTTGCATATCACTTCACTGATTAAATAAAATGAATATTTATACGATTTTGTCCACTGGTGGTGTTCTTTTGCAGGGCGTAAAAACTCTAAGTTAAACCACATCCAATGATGAGAGTGAGACGTTTAGTGACGTTAGTCTTTAAATGCTTGATTTCCTTGTTTATGTAGCCTGGCAAGCCATCCTATATATGTGGATATATAGTCTGGCCACAATCCATTGAAACAACTCATTCATTGGGGCGGGATCAACGTGACTTTCAAAATGTCTTCACATGTTATTGGATAGCGCTAAGACCAATCAGAGCTGTTTAACAACACCCGGAACTATCAGCTAGATTAAACTTTTACCGTATCCCGTCAGCAAGGCAGCCAATACATCCTATTTCAAAATAAAGGACTTAAGTTCCTCTATCTGTTCACGTCTTGAAGAAAATCCCAAATCTAAATCGTCCAAAGTTGATGACAAAGCTGTTTTAAACAAACGCGGTTCAAGAGCTGCGGCCATGTTATTTTCAAAGTTGCAGCTCTGCCGTCCTCTGCTAATCCCGCCCACCAAATCGTTCGAGCGTTGTGATTGATCCTGTCAGTCTGGTACCGGACCAATCAGTGGGCTGCGGCGGTTCCAATGGAGCATGGCTAGACCAAAGTCTGCAGAGCAAAACTGACGGCCTAGTCCACTGAGCTGTTGTTTATGAGCTGCAGGGAAAAATGCAAACAAAATCAATAACAGCACAATATTAAGTCCCTGTTTTTAATCAAACACTTTACAAAATACAGTGTAAACAGTCTAATTGTTGCTAGCAGGAAGACGTTTCTGTTCTGTTCTACGCCTTTGGCTGACGGTGATTCTCTGTAAAACCTCCAGAGGATGAGGTGGGTGGGTGGAGCTGTTGAGAATTGACTTTAGTGTTCGAAGGATTGCTGTCTCTGCTGCCTCCTGAACTGCGTCTCACTGCGCTCCACATCTGGATCCAGCCTTCCTGATCAATCTATTAATCCTTTTCCTTTCTGCTATCCTAAAAGTTGCCAAACCTTCACACAAACTTCTCATAAACAAATTGATATCTACACAAATAGTGCTGTTTGGCATTTGTCTAAGGCTGTTTGAACATGCGTATTATCATCCATACCTCTCCTACTTCATATAGTTCACATTTCATTTTTATGTGCTCTGATAGTTTTGCATCTTCAAGTGTTGTTGAAACTTTAGACAGGAAGGAAACCATTCAGGAAAAACAAAAAACAGACATGACATTTTTATTTAAATGGACAATATCAGCATGATGCTGCATGTTTGTCTAAACAGAAATATGACATAACAGCTGTCTTCCTTTCAGCTCTAATAGTTTGTTGGTTTGACAACAATGCCCCATCTCTCTTACAGCAGCCTAACTGACGGTTTGGGGAAACCCTCTTGTCTATATAAGGGCAGAAAAAGCACCGTGCATTTTCTCACAAAGGTCGCTCAGCTGAGACGATGTTTACCCAGAAACTTTTACCTACTTTGTCACGAAAAAGTTTTGTTTTATTTACAGTCTTGTCTGACACGTCTCAAATCAGAAAACAATGACGGAAACAAAATAAAAGCCTTTAGATTTGATTTGATCATTTAAGTGTTTAAGCTCAAAACTGAATGCGTCAGCTCTCGGGTCACTTGGTTTCACTGTGAGCGAAAGCACGCCTGAGATAAAGTTTAACACAAAAAATTGGAAAGCATGTGGTTGCAGGTGAGCCCCACACAGTGTTTACCCATCATGCCACAGTTTCTGCTTCAGCAGGGGACCACATTCCCAACAGATGACTCACACACAAAAAATCTAAAAAGTCATTTTTGTTGTGACACAACACTCAACCTGTGCCGCCTCGGGCATTTCACCAGCCTGGAAAATTATTACACCAATGGCTTACTTTGATGTTGCACACAGATTAATTGCCTAAAGTGAGTCATACAGATAATTCCATCAAAATCTGTTTAAATACACCTGAGACGTTTAATGGGACGTGCTGGGAAAATCCCATATAAATCCACGACAGCCTGATTATAAAGCTCTGATTATTTCCTGATTAATTTTATTTTCTTGTAATGTTCAGATGTTTGAACTGAGGAGTAAATCCTAATTAATTCACTGATTTCCCAGAATGGTATTTTAATTCATTTCTTTGAAGAGGCTTCTCGTCACCCATTTGTCACCCTGAAAAAAATAAATCTGAGTAACTCAGAGGATTCACCAAAGGAGGGTGAAATATGAATAATGACACTGCTGCAGTCTAGTGGCAGTTTAAATTGTAGTTTGTTAACTGCTTCCACTTTTTCTTTAATCATTGTTATAAAGATCTGTGATATTTTATCAGAATTTGTACTCGTGACTCAGATGTAGTAAAAAAAACTTTTTTTGGAGGAAAACAGTCTGTAGTTTAACAGACAGATGGAGAGAGTGGCAGTAATTCCTGGCAGTAAAATATCTCATCTTTTTTAAGATCTTTGCTGTGGTAACAAGTTGGACTCTGAGGAAGAGAGGTCGTCCACTGATCAGGAGATCAGGGTTCAATCCCAGGCCTACCAAGAGTCAATGGTTAGATACTGAACCCCAAAATGCTTCCAGGCATCATGAAACTTGCTGCCATCTGTTGCTCAGGGATGGGTCAAATGCAGAGAGCAAACTCCTCTAAGTTGTACTTGACTTTCTTCCTCCTAAAACTGGGTTTTTATGTAAAATTAGAATGATTAAAATGATTTACAGCCTCGCTTTGGATATCAGCAGCCTTATTTCTCCACCCATAGGTTCATTCGAGATGGGTACATTCTAGGAATTGACATAAGCATAATAATGGATGTATTTGGAAAAAATGCAAAAAGTATTTCACCTCAAATTCCCAGATGTGCGTTTGCTTCAGCAGTCCCTGTAGTCTATTCAGGTCAGAAAGATATAACTTTATAAAAAGATGTAAAATATAAATTATGCTGTTGTCAGTTTTAATGTCACATTATACTGATAGAATACAATCCTGTGTGCTGTCATTATGTTCATGTTCTAATACCATCTTCTCTCTGTAGCCCATTTTTGCAAAAAGGTTTATAAGAAAAATTCACATAAAACTTCCGCCATCAGCTTCAGTTAATGAGAAACAGCCAGGACATTTTATTTGACAAATACCATGAAGAACCATCAAATGTTCTAAATTTGATGCCAACTTTATGACTTAACAGCAACTCACCGTGAGCGCTCGCCCGCTTGGCTCCACTCTGCTTCTCTCTGACAGTATTTTTCCCTTCGTGCCAGGCGAGGGTCACCTACAGCGCCTCCTGTTTTCTCTCTGTTTTAAAACTAGGATTGGTGTTTTCTGAGTTATATATTAATGTCTGGATGACGGTAACACAAGACTTTCACTCTTTTTGAAGCTTTTAAAGCAACCTCATGAATCTGAGAGGAAGCTGTTTTGGCAAGACCTGAGTTGTTTTCCAGTGGCTGCAGTCTGATCCGCTGTTGATGAGACAGCGCCGATGACACCTGCTCGCCCTGCTGCTGTTCTTTGATAATAAAATCAGAGCTTTCCCAAGGAATCTGCCCAGACGGATTGCCATATCCTCGTCTTTGAACGTGCAGCGGGTTTACATTAAGAAGACTTGAGAGGAAACAACTGCAGGGGATGCGCCCTTAAACTTTTGAGGTCCACTTCTCATTCTATTGTTTTAAGATGAGAAGAAAGAATAGCAGGGGATTATTTAGGGGAGGCAGAAACAAAACAGATGTAGGAGATTCCTGCAGGCTTGATGCTGTCAGTTAGGTCCAGTTAGGCATGTGGGGAAGAGGACAAGAGTTTGCAGAAGGTATAAAAGTTTAGGTCATCTGAAGACACATTTTATTTATTCTGTACACTGCCTCAAAAAGTTGAAAAAAAATCTGTAAACAACAAAAAATTTACAATTTATTTACAGAAAATTTTAAAGTATATAATAAACACCAGATACATGTATTTATATTTCTAAAGTAAATGTGCTTATTGTGTAGAATATTACTTCTAACACTTGTAGCTTGTTGAAAATATAGTAAAATAGCAAAAATAGCATTGCTTTTGCACAGCAATAAACCATTTTGCATGGAACATGCACTGAAAATGAATGAGTTTCAGGCTACAGCATCACCATTGCCACTTTTGCTGTGCAATTACCTTTAATCCCAGCTGAGGGGGAAATTAACTATCAGCCAATGTTGGATTTTTTTTTTTTGCAGAAATTCCCCTTTCAGCCATTGTACACAGCTGTGTGACAGCTCACAACAAAAATGACTGGAGAGGAAAAAATCTGCACTGTATAGTTGATATGAATCATCAGTCACAGCTTGTTGGTGACACATGCTACATAACTTTATCTCTGTCAAAATATCAGTAGTTTTGTACGGTGGCCCAGAAGGTTCAACGAATACAAAAGCCACAACACAACCACAAAAGCCACAACACAACCACAAAAGCCGCAACACAACCACAAAAGCCGCAACACAACCACAAAAGCCGCAACACAACCACAAAAGCCGCAACACAACCACAAAAGCCGCAACACAACCACAAAAGCCGCAACACAACAACAAAAGCCGCAACACAACAACAAAAGCCGCAACACAACAACAAAAGCCGCAACGGAAGTGACAATAAAATGAAAGTTAAAAACAGAACCAAAAAACTGAAACGGAATTTGTAGTCAAACGGAACCTATCCTAAAATGGACGTAGAGTGACCAGCAGTCCCATAGATATGAGCACTCCTCTTTTTCCCCGGACATGTTCCAGTCCACTTTTCACGTTCTGTCCGGAGCGTCCGGGGTTTTTTTAGAGATCAATCAAAATGTCCGGGTTTTATCGCTTTTCACTGCAAATAGACACGTACTTAAAGTAACTGGTGTGACTAAAGCAGTCCGTGTTGCGTGTGACATCCCTCTCACAGACAGAACAAACAGCGTTTCACTGTTTTCTTATGCATCATTTTCCCAATATGACATTCTTAACACTACTTAAAAATATTTCCCCAGGTTTTACATTGAGCTGTGGTAGTGTAATGGCTTAAACGCTAGTCTATAAGCACAGAGTTCACAGGTTCAAATCCACCTCCTGCAGTGCTGATAAACTTACTTTTTATACTTGATTTTCAAAACTCTTTTTGAAGGTTGTTATTAAACTATTCTTCAAAACCACACAGAGACTTTATACATAAACCCATAAACATATACCCTACATAAAGTTAAACTCTAATTTAGCTCAAACATAAGTAAATAATAAGCGACAATAGCGTTCGGATCTTGGTAATTAAATTCATAACACAAATGTAAGGCCAGTACTTTAATAAAACACCTCGTTTTGGGACATTGTGAGTTATTCGTGAATAGCGGAACTTCCGGTCAAAGTGAGTGCAGCAGAAAACTCCTCCCGGAGTGGCGGGCCAGACAAAACAAACCGAAGACTTATTACAAGGCTGAGAGGGAAAAACAGTGGACGAGTCTTTATGGGGTTATCACTTCCGTTGTGGCTTTTTGTTGTTGTGTTGCGGCTTTTGTTGTTGTGTTGTGTTGCGGCTTTTGGTGTTGTGTTGCGGCTTTTGGTGTTGTGTTGTGTTGTGGCTTTTGTGGTTGTGTTGTGGCTTTTGTATTCGTTGAACCTTCTGGGCCACCGTAGTTTTGTGCAGCAGAGTCAGAGTGTCTGAAATGTTTGAAACTTGTTTAAATTCATTTAGTGAGGCGAGTTCCTTCAGATTCAGCTGGTTTTGGAGCTGATTCCAAAAATAAGGGGCAGAATATTTGAATGTTTCTCAAACTCAGTACGAGCTTTTGATAGATTCAGAACAAGTTGTGTGAACTCATACAGTAGCCTCTTGTGTGCTTTTTTTTGGAGAATGTAGTTCTGTAGGCAAGATGGCAGAAAACTAAGAATAGTTTTGTAAATGAGAACATGCCAAGGGTCAATCTGCAAAAGGACAACAGACCATCCAACACGAGAGTACAATGATGAGTCGGAGTTTCAAGGTTTGTAATGAACCTCGGAGCTCCATGGTAGACTGCATCTAAACCATGTTGACATTGTGAGGAGGCATGCATGTAAATTACATCACCATAGTTCAAAGTGGCATAAAGGAAGCCCAAACAAGTCACTTATAACTTCAAATTATGACTTGATTCTGAAGAAGAACCTGAGTTTTAACCTAAAGGTTTGTTTTTTTTTACCAGCTGCTCAATGTGAGCCTTAAAAAGAGAGAATCATCTATCTGAATTCCCAAGTATTTGTATTCAGATGCAAACTCTGAACCCTGCAGATGGGGCGAGTTGATGTGAGATTTGTGGATTTTTATTTTTAGTTGGTAGAACATCATAAAATTTGATTTTCAAGCATTTCAAACTAGTTTAGAATTGCACAAAGTGGCTGAACAGCATTAAAGAATAGTTGTAGCTGAGAAAGGGCCGGATGAGGTGTAGATGCATCTGAGTATTGCAGTGTCATCGGCATAGAAATAGAAGTGTTTGATACTCTTTGTTGTAGGGAATAAATAAGAGTGGCCCCAGAACTGATCCTTGGGGAACACCTTGGAAGTGGTTCTGAGAGTCCAATACTGACAAGTCTATACTTTACTGTGTCAAAAACCTTGAAGAGATCATTGGGCTGCACAGTGCTGCTTGTTGCCTAGAGAAGTGGTTCCCAAAGTTGGGGTTGTGACCCCACTGTGGGTCCTGAAACAACAAATGGGGGTCCTGGGATGTTCTTCAGAACTAAAAGTGAATATAAAATCCTTGCTAATACTATATATTTTGCCCTTACAAACTGTTACAAACAGATAAATAAACATGGTATAATAGTTGTAGATGTTTGTGTTGTCATTTTATCCTTGTTTAATTAGTTTATTAGCAGTGTTTGGCTACTTTGCTAGTGATGGTTGGGGTCACGAGTCTCTGCCACTGTCATTTTGTGGGTCAGAAGCCAAAAAGTTTAGGAACCACTGGTCTAGAGCATCAAATAAATCATTTATCTCTTTTAAGGCTGCTGGTTGTGTTGTGCCCCTTTCTAAGAACACACTGAAAGCTAGATAAGAGGGTATGAGTAGTTTGATGCTTCTTAAGTTGTTTGCTTACAAAAATGTTAAAGACTTTAACAAGAAGAGATCATTTGGATATGGGCCTGTAATTCTATAAGTCTGCAGGATCATCCACTTTCAGTAAAGGGAGAACAAAGGCTGATTTCCAAAAGAATGAAAACAACTAGAGGGAGCTGACGGTACATGACCAAGCTACAGTATGTACTGTTCTTCTCACAACAATAATCACCATCCATAAGAAACTGATAAATAGGCTCCAGATGTTGAATTAAACATTCCCAGCTTTCTCTGTGTAGTTTATTCACATGCAAGATTTACCATTTAGCAAGTGATCCTCATCCCCACAGGGACAGGGTGCTCCTGTTTTGTTACAGTAGAAGCTGAATAACAAATGTAGTCTGAAAATAGGTGATATCAAACCATTGTTCTTTTTGTTGCTTTGGAAAACTGTTTATCCGGCTTTCTGTTTGTCATCTTCTGTGTTATTGTGTCTGACAGCAAAGTCCATGTGAGGACTATCAGACTGTCCTTGTTAACCATCATCAAGCTGTCAGATCCAATGTCCTGCACTGTCATGACAAGACGTTACTCTTACAGAAGAGAGCTGCTTTCAAACTGAAAATAGTCTTGAATTTCTCAAAACAAACATCATTCCAAGCAAGTTGTACGGGTCACCGTGTTCAGGGAAATTTGACCATTTCACAATTTCTAACTACATAACTAGTTTATTAAATATGTTCTGTTAAAATTGATCTCATATTTAAGACATTTTTTTTATTTACATTTTTTGAGTAAAAGTAAGACCAAAGTCAAATCCCTTGTCTATAAACCTGATTCTAGTTTTACAAAAAATCTAAATAAAAAATTACTGTAAAAAGCCAAAGTAATTTTAACTCTGCTAGTCTTTAAACATGATAACATCGAGAATGAACAAAAGACTTTAGATGCATCATGTCAATTTTCATTCATTTTATTGAACCCTGCCAATAATTTTATATCCAGACTTGAATTTTATTTATAAAAATGCCTGAAATTATTTGAAATTACAGAATAGAACAGAATAATTTTATTGCCACAAATATTAGGCTATGTGTATTATTGCAACAGGAAAAATCTGCAGCTTGTATTACTATTTACTGATTGTGGTTTTCAAATAATGTAATTTGCTAAATGGAAATACTCCCTTGTTGTCTTCTGCTTATCTGGGAACCCAGACTGTCCTCCCCCCAGCCACCTCCACAAGCTCATCTGGTGTTCCTAGACCAGTCTGGAGATATAATCCCTCTAGCGAGTTCTGGGTCAGTCCAGGGGCTTCCTTCTATCAGAACATGCTCCCTTTTCTAGACGAGAACCTTGGATTTGGAGGTGCTGATCCTCATCCCAGCCACTTTACACTGACTGTGACCCTCCCTAGCAAGAGCTGAAGGTCATATCTTGATGAGGCTAAAGTGGGTCACACAGGGGACTGCAGTGCCGCGGTGCACCCGAGCCATAATTTCAAAACAAAACCTTATAGTCAGTGAAAGTGGTCACACGGAGACGGCCACAGCATGTCCCAGATGCACTGGTCCGCGCCCCGGCGCTAAAGATACACACCAGTTGTATTTCTGCACCATGGCGCGGCTGAGACGCTGGTGTCACAACATTGTGGAGTATGACACCAACAGTACGACAATACGTTGAACCGCTACTAGTACGGCAAACAAAAACAACCGCCAGCTGTGGACAAGGAGGGATCCATTGTGGAATATTGATCTTTTAGAACCAAATTATTCTAATAACTAGTTCACTAACCCATTGTTGAAGAATAGTCCCACAAAACATGAAGATAATGTTGACCACATCAGACCAAAAGATGCACTTCATTCTTTCTGTTCTCAGTTCCCGCGAGATGTTGTGACTATTGCGGGATTTTCAAGGGTGCTCCGCTTTTAGGAACGTGTCCTGTGAGACCAGAAGACTCACCAAAGATGTAGCGCTACTGTGGCGCGGCGCTGAAGTCCCCTGTGTGACCCAGGCTTAAGAGGACATCATCTGCAAAAGGTCCTCCTAATACCAAACTGGACACCGTCCACACCACAGCTGAACCTAGAAAGTCTGTCTATAAAGGTTATGAAATGTTAATAAGGTTGTACAAACTGATACATTTTTAAAAAGTTAAAAATTTAAAGTAAAAAGTTGCAAATCCAAATGTTTAAAGCTGTGTCACTTATCCTAATAGTCACATTTCTAATGTAGAAATAGTTGTTTTAGTTAAATATAGTTTCTCATATATTTGCTGTTGGTCAGGTAATAAACTGGCTTATTGTTCCAACTCTTTAGAAGTGAGTTCTTTTTTTCTTTCAATGATGACTAATTTTCCTAGAATAAGCTCATAACCACTGACCTAAATTACTGTCCCAGACTTATATTTACAGTAGGCTGTGAATGAAGCAGGGCACTTTACAGCGAGCGCCTCATACACGTATCTGCTCTGCTGACTCATTCATTTAGAGTTTACTGATCCAACCACAAGCGCGAAATGTATTCGACTCTGAAGTGTACTTAGCATCCAGTCGATAAAAACAGAATGATCACTGTGAGATGTAAAACCCTGTTTTATGTCCCCGACTGAAAATAAATGTTGACTTAAAGCTGCAGAAGGTTAGCTAAACACTTCCCCAGAAGAGCAAAGAGGAAGCCTGTCATTCCAATGTGGAAGTCTGTGAGCGAGGATTTACCTGCTCCATAATAAACCTGTGTTGGACAGAAATGGTCAGGTGGACAGTGAGCTGCTGCTCAGTGACATCTTGCTACATAGATCTTATTGAAGAATTTGCTGATTTATATATATATACACACACACACACGCAGCCACAACAGTTTATCTCATCCTCCTCACTAACCTGGTTACATTTTGGCATCCCAGTCCTCCACCAGGAGATGCTATAGTCAACCAGCATGGTGGTGTTGGTCATTCTATGTAGCACACTCAAGTTGATCCCATTATTGCTGAATTGGGTTGAGGCCATTACTCCTATCTGGAGGTACTCTGTGATGATTATGTCTGTGTTGTCATGAGGGATGGACCTAAAGTGTTGAGATTGGCTCTGGTATCTTATTCTGATATCTAGTATTTCCCACTGACCCCGGTAAGAAAACGTCACATTATCTGTGCAATAATCTGCACAGAGTTCACCACACCGTCAGTTTCCATTGACAGACAATCTCAGGTCGAAATTTGTAGGGCATCTACTTTCTGTCTTTGACTAAACCAATATCACAGGTTTCATCAAACAAGTACCAATCATGCTTTGTGTCTCAATCTATGGATACACAACCCTTACAAGGTTGGCAGAGAATATTTTATTGCTTATATCTTATTAAAGCGTGCATTGAACTTAAATGAAAAAATTACTAAACCAAATTTTAAAAATTCAAAAAATATGAGAATGTTTAAATAAGAAGTTAGACATTATTACTTTACATTAAATGACCTATATTGCCACAAACAATTTTTTAATGCAAAAATAACAACTGTTTTCGATTTTTTTCTTGGTGAAGAAGTTAAAGGATTAAAGGGGAAACATGACTGACTAAAACTACATTTCGAAAATAATTTATTGGTGAGTCAAATTACTCAAAGAGAGAAAAACTGGTCCAGAAAGGTCTATAGATTTTTCTCAATTATTAAGAAATAATGCATGGCAAGAGAAGGTTTGAATGTAGATGTTTCTTTTATCATCCATCATATGAGAGGACCACCTGCCAACAATTAAACATAAAGTGTTCTGCATCATTATTGCATGTTTAGAGCTGTTTTAGATGAACTGTTGCCAGTTTCAGGGTCCCAATAAGAGCAGACATAAATGACCTTAATTATTAGTGTAATTTTCTGAAAATAATGAACTGATCACTCTTGAAGTCTATAGATGACTTAACATTCAATATCATTATAATTAGAACTACATAAACACAGACCATTTTGGAGTCTGTTTAAATTTTAAAAGATCCATTTTTTTTTTAACACTGCTTGAATTTAATGATTCTTCATGACAGTGAACCAAGTTTGTGTTGAGTAAATAAACAGACAGGATACATGTGAAAACAGGCCCGAATCATAGATGATGAATAAAATAATCTAGCTGGTTTTGGCTGGTGAAGTGTAATTTACATCCTCTGTTTCCATAACATCGATGACATTTAATTAGATATATTACTGTAAATAACTGTCACTTTTTTGTTGTATAATTTGAACAGGTAGACTGCAGCTGTACTGATTAGACAGGTATGCAATAATATTGTAAACTATAAAACGGGTAAAAATAAATAAATGAGTAAATCTTGAAAACCATTGTGCTTAGACATTTTCAGCAAATCTGAAAACCACACTCTGTAGAAGGCATTAGCAATCTCAGGCACAGTGGCTGCTGGGGAAAGTTTGGTTTTTTTTTGGAGGGGCGCATTTTTCAAGTCAGTTTTCAGATGTGCAAAAACCCACATTCACCAGCCTGGTCTGAACCGGGGCCCGGTCTGAACCGACTCTGTACCGGACCGGGACCAAACCTGATTCAAACCAAACGGGTCCAAAATGACCCAGTACCGGACTTTGTACTGGACCTGAACCAGGACCCGGTCTGAACTCTAACAAACAACCCAAAAAAGTTCACCGACTGTCGAGTTGATTAAATCAGGACACATGGAATCAATCCTCAGGGTTGTCACAATACTGTCAAGAAGATATATCCATTTAGCTTCCTCCATGATAAGAACTCCCTCCTCCATGCGAGCTACGTGAAGCGCCGGGTCAAGTCCTGTTCTGAGCCGATTCTCCGGTCTTCTGTGCATGCTGTGGTCGGTACTTCTGCGACCCGGGGCTCTACTATACTTTGTATTGAAGGGGCTCCAGTGTGCATGCACCAGTTATAGCGTAGGTCTATGGTAGAGATTTGTGTGCCCGAGACATGCGCAGAAGAAACGGGAAGTAAACCACACGGTCTGGTAAAAAAAAGTGAGAGAACAGTTTAAAACTACACCTAAATGCAGATTATACACAGCACTTATAGTATGTATAATGGATAGATCATTTAGTTTAATTAAACACTATTTTGAGATTCCAATCATAGTCTTCTTCTTCCTCCTCCTGTGAGACTGGTGGGGCGGCGCCCTAACGTCCCCTATTGACGGACCGCCACTGCTCAGGCAGCTGAAATTTCAGTGTATTATGGTCTATTTCGTTGATAAATGTTTGCACAGTTTTAATGTGTTTCTAGGGCATCATATGGTGGATAGTTAGTGGATTCTTGGAAAAGTTGTGACAGTAAAAAAGGTTGACCTTATTAAAAATTATAATACTGCACTCACCATTTTTGGAGGAAAAGAGGAAAAATAAATTTGAGAAATTTATGATGGAAGTAAGAATGGAAAAATCAACAACAGAGAAGCCAAATAGAGAATCACGAATTCACGATAAATATAGAATGGTAGTAAAAAACGGTCAGTCCAGCTTTTAGATGACTTTTGCTTCAGCTGGCATGTTTGATTTCATAACTAATAAATTTTTCATTTTCTTCCACACTCCTGTTTTGATATGTTGGCGTTGGTTCCGTTCTGTTAAAGGGAACCCTTTCTGTTTATAGAAGAGGAAATCAAACACAACCTCACTGTGTTCAGGTTTCTTTGGCCTCCCTGCATCAACTCTGCGCCCACATCCAGCAGCAGTTCCGGTACCGTCAGCTGGCTGCCAACAGCCCGACACATCATATGTGCTGTAGGTCCAGACCTCCAGCTTGTGCATTGGAACCCTCTGTGTCAACTCCGGACTGGCAAAATGTCTAAACCCAGCCTCTTCCAGTTTGGATCAGAACACCATATGAGTCGTAACTTGTGGGAGGTCCTCTGGGTTTTGAAAATAGAGGATGAATTGAATTTACTGTGTCTGTGGCGCTCAGTTAACTAAATCTCTTATGTCTTCTCTCATCATCCACCTTGCACTGAACATCCTGTTCAACAGATGTCCCTGCATGTTGTATTAGGGGAAAACTGGTCCACTATGGTGGGACGCTGACCCCAGTCTCCTCCTACGTCGCCTGATGGGCAGTGAGTTTCCTCTGCAGGTGTGCATCAGCCTCATAAAGACATGTCTGTCCACATCATGTTTGCCCTCTGCCCATTTCATCATTAATGTAGTGCTGTGAGGGGGGAAAAGTGACCACCCTTCTCAGCTTACAAAAAATATGAAGCTGCATTCATGAGCAAAGGAGGCCCCCGCTGCATGTAAAACACACAACTGTCTGTTTGCTCGTGGTCTGCCCATCCTGGCAGGCTGCTCTGCGTTCGTGCACTCCTCCTTTGCAAACCCGACATACCACTAACTGCACTTTCCCCTCTTTTTTCCTCGTTCATGCCTCCCAACAGTCCTACAATCCGTTTGATTCGGCTGCATACCAAATCTTTTGCCCGGCTTCGCCCTCACCTGGAATGTTTTCATTCGGTGGGAAAATATACCACCATAAACCAACACTCAAAGTCTTCACCGTTTAGAGTGTGGCTGGTGGCATCAGGGGTGAAGAAGAGAGGCGAGGAAGAGTTCAGAGAGGTCTACATGTTACTATAAACTTAGCAACCTTGGAAATGTTTACCTGAAAATCCAGTGTCATACTTTCCTTGGGTGTTGCTCATCTTTAAGTGTCTGTAAAATGGTGCCTTTGTGAGTGAGAGGTCAGCACTGTGAGCACCTTCCTGGCCTCTTGTCTTTCAAGTGCTTCCTCACAACCCTCCACGAGACGAACAGCTCTTACCTGCATGGGCCCCCGAATGCAAACGATGGTAATCATCCCTTTATTTGTCTAAAACCTTTTTGGAAATCTGTTTTTAAATCACATTAATCCACCAGTTCCTTATGCTTGACTTTGTGTGTATTAAATTACAGGACGTTTACCTGCTTACTTGTCATTTTCTTTAGCATGCATGAGTGTTTTTTTTTTCTTTACAGGTCCAGCATTCATGTATGTTACATAACAGATAGAGGAGTGAAAGTTTGGTTAGAAATGGAAAAAGGTTTGATTGTTGCCAAAATGATTTTCAGTCCAAATCCACTAAAGTTACAAATGAGTCCAGAAGGGTTTCAGGATTTCTGTCACAAGTTTCTGACTTCAGCTCTCTCTGTAGTTCAGTTTGAATCCAACCTCCGCTCTGTTCTGATTCCAGGGCTTGGAACAACTCACAAATGTCCAAAATGAGCAGTTTAAGGGTTTTAAGTGTTTTAACAATTGAAAATTGAACTTTGTTTTTCAGAAAATTTTTTAAAATACATATTCATTTTATAAAGATGCTCCACTCCAGAAGATATTTCTGTCAAGACATTTTAAGATCAATATTAGTGCATCAGACTAGTTCAAGTAGACTTTAATTCATGAATATTTGTAGGTTTTATGTCCCGTTTTCTCTTAAGCCTTTGATCAGATTTAATCGTTATGATAAAGATCTTTCACCAGGTCCACAGATTTCACATAATACCTTTAGTTTCTTCAGTTCTATGTTGAGTGGCATTTTTGCAAAATACGTTTTCATGCTGTAGTTTAAAAAAAAAATTATGACATCAAATTAGCAAAAAGAGTGGCATAACACTGAAGGAAAGATGTATTAAGAAACTTTAAAAACTCTGTGGGGAAAGCCAAGGCAAGAACGACTGAATAAAATAATAGAATGCAAATCCCAAAATCACTTTAACGACCAAAAACCCATGATGCAATCCTTCCTAAAACCTTTTCTTAAACCCTCCCAAGTACACAATGACGAGGCTCAATTATAGCACAGACAGGTAGGAAAACAGCAGTAAAAAGCATGGGACAACATAAATTTAACAACTCATAATCCCCTGATTTATCCAGCAACAACACAAAAGAGCTGTGTACAAAGTCCAAACCACAGAACTCAAAAGATTATTCTTGGTGGAGTAAAGAGTCGAGAAATGGCCAAGAGGTATTAAAATCCTGGTTCTCCAGATTTAAATACGTGATTGGCTGGTGTAATGATCAGCATGTGAGAGGATGGAAAAACTAAAGCGGAGGTCAGTAAAGCAATATACCTTTTTAGTTTTTAGATATAAATTAAATTATACATGAATTTAACTGCCAGAAACTCACAAAACATAAAAATATAAGAGCTGAGGTGAGTGAAATCATATTGGAAAACACAGAAAGGTCTTCTCTGGTCAATAGCTATAATAGATTTACTCTTACTGATTTATATTTCTGTGAAATTTGCTTAAAAAATAGTTTTCTTGTTGTTTTCTGCAGTACCAGTTCCTTCACCCAGGTCCCTACAGTTTTCTGTCACAGTCTTTAGGTGTCCTCAGTTGCCCTTTCGTCTGTCACCACTTGCTTCCCGTTTCCAAACAGTTTTTGTAGCTGCATTCAATTACCTCCCTGTATAAATGTTCCACAGTTTCATTGGTTTATAATGAGATCTGTCTGTGATCCCGGCCCTTGGATTAATGGACTGTATCATTAAGACCCTCGAGGATTTTTGTGATCCGGAGCTAAACATGCTACAGGCTTCTTGACCAAACAGGAGCTTTTAGTGGCACAAACTGTTCCTCCAAGCAAGGCCAGCTTACCACGAAGCAGCACCATAGACTCGTCGCCCATCAGATAAAATGTCCCGGGACATTCCTGAGTGGCCAGCCGGAGCAAGAATTCCTACAGAAGGCTGGAATGCTGAGACCAGATTGATCCATCGGAGGATCAGGGTAAGCTCAGCTCAGGAAACACTTGAGCTAATATTTAAGAGATTAATCGTTCTTGATTGTCAGCATGATGATTTCAGAGATATTTGCTGAAAACAGTCTGATTCTAACAAAATGATACCTGTATATCAGATATACAGATATGTTGGATTTATTTCATGAAAATCAACTGAAAATATTCAGACCATTTCTAATTTTATCAAGACAAACTAAGACTCTTTTTGGGCTGCATTTAAAATCCCTCATAAACACTTAATTGTTGCAGAAGACGTTAAGAGCATGTTCTGTTTAGTTTAAAGCTCAGAGACCAGAAAAAACATTCAAGTTGCTCAAATACTTCCGTCAATGTGGTCACATGTGTTTTAGACTAAAATGATATATTTTAGAGGGAAATTTTCTCAGACTATCCAGCAGGAAAATTGGGAAAGCAATCATGCATTTCAAGCAATTACCATTATGGAAGCTTTTTCCACATTAATGCAAATGATACAGTATACAAACCAATACAGATATTTTATTTAAAACGGGTGGATGTCGTTGTGATTGGGTGCAAAAGCAGAATGCATTCTGTGTTTAAAGTCCAGCACCTGCAACCTTTACTGTAAATTTTTATCTAGACATCCATCAATGTGTAAAAGAAGACAGAGCTCTCCTTTCTCCTCAGGCCAGACATTTATCTTTGCCAGCAGCGTTTGGTCCTCGAGCATCAACAGCAGCTTTGTCTCTGAGCCATGCAGCAGAATTACTGTTTTTTTTTTTTAATTTTATTTCCTTCTCAGTTGCTTGTGCTCAACATTTAGATGTTCCAGAGTAAATCGGTGCCCAGTGTTGAGGTGTGCTGGAGTGGAACCTCACTGTATTCAGTGAGTGATGTTCAATAGCCAAGCAGCAGCAGCTGCTGCGACTAAGGCCAACACTGCTAGATGGTCTGACCTATAATGGAGGAGAAGGAGGAGGAGGAAGAGGGTGAGACTCTCCATTTAATGTGTGAGTTCATTGAGGAGTCAAGTTTTTATGTTAAGAGTCAGTCGTGCTGCAGAGTTTTGTTACAACTTTAATAAAACAAAAGTCCTCCCAGATGTTAAAACAGCAGTTTGGATCTTTTTGAAGTGAGTTACTGTGGAAAGGTTATGAACAATGAAATATTGAATGACAAACATGTGATATTTTAACCCTTATTTAGTCGGGTAAGATCCCATTTTGCAAGGGAGACATGAAGGGCAGCTGTGGGTTCAGTATCTTGCCCAAGGATGCCTTGACACGAGGCTGGGTCAGGGAGCTCACATGGAAGGCAGCTTTCTCCTCCTTTTGGCCAAGATCACCCCATCTTTGACATTTCTAAGTTGCCAAGACCTCCACCTCTTTAACATAGTACTTTCCTCAAATGCTTGCTGTATCAAATCCTGTCTTCTGCACAACTTGTGGAGAATCTATGTATTGCAGCTGGTAAGTGCCAATTTTGTTTGATTTTTTTTTATTGTTGTATAGGTAGACATCACTGATGTACGCTAGTGAATCTGAGGCATGTAAGAAAATAAAGAGAACGTACGCTGTCAAGAAAATTTTGAAATATTTTGGTTATAACAGTCCAATGTAGGCTACTTCAAGAATAGTCCAAGGAAGTAACCCCCTCTGTGTTCCTGTATTTGTTCTGTTTTTATTATGATTGTAAATGAGGATTCTGTGTGTGTTCTATGGAGTAAACTATGAAAACTTTGAGGTACGTTTGCATGCTTGACTCCTAAAGAAAAATTGAAGGAAGTCCTTTAAGTTCCACCATGCACAACATCGCAGAAATAGCTAAAAGCCTGACCCTTGTATTCAACAAAATTCCTAATTTTCATAGTTTACTCAGTAAAAACACAACCATAATATTTGTTTACAGTATTTTAAAAAAGGAGGTACTACAACACAAGTAGTACTTATTCTGGTTAAATACTTTTTAAATTCTGGAATTATTTTTTAGATTTTTCCTTGACATTTCAACAAAATTCTCAACACTTCCTCCTCCTTTTTGTCTTTGCCATGCACTTTAATGCAAACTCAACAGCAACACAAATGTTTATAAAATAGAGTTTAGATGAATCTCTATGCTTTTTTAGATTAGAAATGTTTTAGATGGTAGAAATGCTAGCTGTTAGCTCAACTGTCTGGCAAAAATAAACCTATTTCTCCAAACTGAGGTTGTTCACATAGCTATGTAAGACATTAGCTGTCAATATTTTTAAAGAAAACATTTAAGATTTGGTGCATAATAGTAATGTATCACATGATCTCATCTTGCACACATATTAACCTTTAAACACTGTGGAGGCTGTTTAGATTTTGCAGCATTATCATTCTTGTTGGTATTAACAGGAAGCACACCATCACATGGAAAGTAATCACATTAACTAATGGAGTAAATATTTTAACACATCCTGTATGAGATGTGCAGCATGCATTTTGAGTGACCTTTCTTTTGTTGCACAACATTTTTAACTCAATATAACTAAAGTTTTATTCACCGTGCAGTAAGGCAGAAATTACCAAAATAAATCCATAACTATAAGTAATGTTTTTTCTTTGTGAGTTATCTATTTATTTAATGAAACTACTCCTTTAGAATCTCATATAAACAGGAACCACAGCCGTCCTTGTTAATTTCTAGAGACCTTCATGGTTAGAATTAGGTACATGAATGAAACCAACAGTTGTGTGAAACTAGTCCCAGTAAATCTTGAGGCAGACATCATAGACTAACATGATTATTCAACAATCAAATGTGCCATGTCTTCTTCCAGAAAGATTTCATCTCCCCCAAGCCTTGCTACACTGATTAAAAGCCAGACCACACAAAGACCACTGAAATCAGATTTAGTCCAGTGCATTCCTTTGTCAAAGTGAACTGTTTTTCTTCCAATCAGTGAATTTCACTCTTTCTCCTAAATGAAGATACTCGTTTAACTTGATTTTTGTTGAGTGTGAGCTGACGACCTCATGCTTGCGGTGTGGCTTGATCCCAGTCCCCCCCACGTATCTGCTTCCTGTGGATGGTGTGAACAGAATATGAATTAGAATCCGCACTTGAGAGGACTTCTGTTTTAGATTTGGGTCAGCTGAGTTCATACTGGAGCTCATATCACCCAGTTGTATTTACTGACTGGTACGGGGCCAGGTCACAAACTAAAACATTCACCCACAGTGAATCTCTTCATCTCCAGATCACCAAGTCTGCTAAACTGTTGCTGTCTGCAGATCTAACAGCAAAAATCACAAAAGAACTTTGAATTCTATCAAAACCTGTTAATTTGGTTATTTGTGTATGGGCACACATAAATAATTTTTAACACCCTACATCCTCATATGTTTTTGCTCATTTTCTCACTGACCCTCTAAATCTGTTTGGCAAACATCCCTCTGCCGGCTGACAGACCCAGGCCTGTCTCACAGCTCACCCCAGTATCTTCCCCCCGCTTCTTTCCTCTAGAGGTGTTGACTTTACTTCATCTAGGAAAAGAGCAGGGGGCTACCTGAGGAAGTGCGAAGACCCGGCCAAAGGCCTCAGTGAGGCAGGCTGAAGGCTGAATTCTGTTCCCTGAACCCCTCACCCTTACAGAAGCAGTACTGAGGACCATTAGAATGTGGATAAATTGCAGCAAAGTTGAAGAACACCATTCAGTGTCAAGATAGTTATGGACTCTTAGCACCTTTCAAATAGTTTTTTATGCAATTTTCTGTTCCTGAGATGCACTCCTAATCCTTCACCATGCTCTATCAGCAACAAGTCAATGTGATGGTCAGCATGATGATGAAACTTGGACTGTGCCAGGATGCAGTTAAGCTGCAACATAACGTGATGCTAGCAGGATGCTACTAGGTGGTGGGGTTAATACCTATAGACCTAAGGCCAAAGTGGCCATTCCTGTCTCCAATTCTCAGCAACCAAACTATACTAGTATGTGTAAGCCCCATATCATGATGCTTTCCCCTACCCAGGACACCCCATAAGGCTTCTACCATGATGATCAAATGGACTCTCACACATAATGGGTTCTTAAGATGCACAAAAAATTTTGACACGATTTTGCAAAATGTAAAATTTTCACATTTATTTTCAAGGTTTTTTAAATAAAAAAAACTACTAATTTTTGTGTGGCCAATTAGTTCCCTTGAAGATTTAGGCCCTCTTCTCAAAAAGTTGTGCCACCCCTCCCTGCTTTAGGCCAACTTTTTCAGGTCCTTCTTTATATCTAGTCAGTCACTTTTGTTTTTCTACTGTCAGACAAACTCCAAGCACACTATCTCCAGTTTCCGTTTTTATTTTCAGAGCTCCATGGGGTTATGTGACACATTCACAATAACACACTGCTGAAGTCTTGTTTCTTGAAGATGTAAAAAAAGACACTAGTGAAAACAGATCTATAGTGTGTCCTTGGAACCAGCTGCCTTTATGTTATTGACATTATTGTGCAGCTAACTCCACTCCTGTGTGTATGCTGCGTCTCTAATCAGAAACATAAACTGTGATGTGCACATGAATACACAACACGCATGCTGTGTTTGCAAAGTCAAGCCCACACTACAATGATGAGTGTGACTTGTTGCTATCTAAGGCTGTTTACAGTGGGTCCTTACAGTTTTATGTCACATGTTGCAAGGCAGTGAGAGCTGTGGCATCACCTTACAGAGGGCAATGCAACTATCCCAGTCTCGGAGCAGAATACAAAAACATCTTTTTTTTAAAAATAAGAAAGGATAGATTTCATTATAAGAGAAAATCATTCAAATCTTTACGGTAAAAGAAGTAAGGATACATTCAAGTTTTAAAGCTCTATATTACAAGTTTTATTTTGCACTGTTAATCAAAATGTCTGTTATTTTGTTTAAAATGCTGCATAGTTACAGTACAACATCCATCTTTTCCACCACTGTTCATAATAGCTGGTTTAGGATAGTGAATTGAGGCCTTTTCCATGTAGAAATGATTTTCCAAAACAATCTTTCTTTTTTTGTTATGTTGTAAAATATGTTCATGAACGCAGAACTGTTTCTACAAGTCCACACAAAACACCAAAAAGGACCCAAAATGCTACCAGGCCTTTATGTGCAACTGTAACGCCACAAAAATGCATCAAAAACAGGAAAAGAGGCAAAATGTTTGTACGCTGAGTACATTTGGGGTTTTAGGTTAGAAGTGAGGCTTTGGCATCATTCTCTTCAAAAGGGTGCATTATGACTGTCTACATAATGCAATAGTGGTGTTTCAACATTTTTCACTGCTTCATTAAAAAAAAAAACATTTGGGGTTTCAAATTTTGTTTCCATGTGGATACAAAGTTGAAACAAAACAGTTTGTAAATTCACAATTATTTCTCACTTTGAATGAGTCTCTTCTGCAAGAAGTGTGTATTTTTGTATTTATTATACAGCTTGTGCTCACATACAAATGAAAATTAAGTAATAAATTGCAATTTTTAAAATGCACCAACAAAAAGCATTTTTGTTTCATCAAATAAGTTTCTATTTGTTCATTTTCACTAAATAGTTTTCAGACCTCCTGTTCAAAAATGCAACTATTGACAGATCTAGTGACTTTTTACTAAAAAGAATCATTCTTACATTTCTCAACAAATTTTGTCCCGAAACTATATAAACCTAAGTAACTGTGCCAGAGTGTCATTTTGGGTCACATTTTTAAAAGTCCCAAAACAGTAGAAGAAATTGTGATATTAAAAAAAAAAAAAAAAAAAAACAAGAATGTAATTTAGCAACTTATAGCTGGCAGCTACTTTCCTTACTGAGAAGTTCACAACACTGACTTCAGTATTGAAGCCAACAATAAACGGCGTACTGCGATGTTGCAAATGTGTAATACATGCATCTGTGTCAGTGTCCTTGTGTATTTGCTCATCTGTCACAAAAAGCTGTACAAATTTGCAAAGACAGGCCAAGCTCGTTCTCCGTCCTCAGCACAGCACCGCTCTGTCAGAAGCCCCAAACCACAGCCTTATTAAAAGTTACATAATGGCTCAACAGATGCTTGGTGTGATGGTCCTTTGACTGAGCTCTGCAGCTTCTCTAATGGACACTGATGATGTCTCTGAAACAGCCAGACCCCACAGTCCCTCTCAAACACGTGTGGGGAAACTGATCAGAACGAGCATATGTAGTCTTCATGAGAAGAGCACTCAGTTCTTCACCCTGACACTGACAGAATAACATTTTCTGTGTCATTTTGACCTCATTAATATCTGACATGGCAGATGGCAGTGAAGTTGAATCCAACTGAAGCACAAACTCAGCCAATGTGAGGCTGATTAGGAAAGTGGAGAGAGAGCGTGGCAGGAAAAGGCTGAGGAAAGTCCACATTAAACAAGGTGAGGCAGAGTGTTGCAGTGCCAGCGCTGGCAGGCAGTCTGTTGGTAACATAGAGAAGCACAGTTAGTCCAAGCATTTAAAATATCAGCAAACATTCAGATCAAAGGGTTATTGGAGGCTGACAGACATGTTATCACACAGATTGACCCCAAAATATCAATGATAAAAACTGGGTTCAAGTTAATTTTAGAGATTATTTTTAATGTTTTAGGACTCAGGGTGATGTTTTGGTCATACCAGTACAGGCAAAAAAAAAACCCCTCAGATTATTATGAAGCTGTATAGAGTTTAAATATTTATTTGAGTAATCTTCTACCTCTATCTATCTCCTGTTTACTCCTGTGGTGTGGCTCCAGGCTTAATAGTCTCTTGTGATACGTGTCCTAGTGACCACCACTCTCCTCTGCATGTGACCGCTGCACAAATTACAGTCCAGGTGGATAAGATTCAGATTTGGAAGGATGTAGCTGGGTTTCCCAAAACAGGAACGGTAGATTTGATCACAAGGTCACCAGACAGCCCTTCTCTCTAAGGAGCTCAGCTTGAAAAGTAAAAATATGCAGAAGCCCCTTGGCCCCTCTGCTTTTAGCCTCGGAGCATATCTGATGGTAGAGAGGGGGTGGTGACGAGTTATGCGAGTAATATCGAACCACGACAGGCTGAGCAGTCCAGACAGAGAAGGGCATTGTACAAGAACCTCAGAGTCAATTCCTGCAGACCCGAACCATCTGACACCCCCTCCCCTTCTCTCCATACTGTATCTCAGAGTCTGGCTTGCATATTAACCAAGATAACATTGTTGTCGTATTGTTTCAAATTCAACCCTCGTTCTTTGATTTCTCATGTTAAAGTTAGATAACTTATTTCCCAGAAGACCAACCTGAAACACTCAGTGAATAGGAGAGTAGTCTGAAAGTCAGTGGGAAAATAATTAACTTTATTTACGTCCATTAAAGAATGATCACTGGATTAGAACAGTCAAACGTTGATCCTTGGGAAATCAAAACTGTGGACTTTAGCAGCGTTTTTACAATGATCGGGTTTGGATGCAGATCCTTGCTTGAAGGTTTCTTATGCTGGAACTCCAAATGATGACAAGCCAGGGATAAAACTGTCTAGTTAATCGTCAAAGGATTACATCACAGTTCTCAGCAAATTGTGGAGAATCAAAGAGAACGTTAACATATTTCCTTGTATCAATCATTTACCAATATTGAAATGATTACAAATGAAATCATCACTTGCTACTTGATTTCTTTTTCCAAACGTGCTTCTGGATCTTTTGGATTTAAAAACGTACCACAAACTTCTAAATGGATCTCACATTTGTATGTTTTTATGCTTGATTTTTATATTGTCTGAATTTATATACTCACATCCCTGGTAAGTGGAAAAAGAACTACTAAACTTAAAATAATATATGGGAAAATGGTTGAATAAAATGTTGTTACCTATTATTCCCTATGTTTGCGTTATTTTAGCCCTTTTTGCCCCAGTTGAATAAAAAAATCTAATAGATTTTATTGCTTTCATCTTGATGTGGAAGTTAAAGCCAACATGTTCACAACTAAATGACTTTCTGTATGTGATTCTTCTGTCTGAATGTATGTATCTACTGTAGAGTCACACAAACCACAAAACAGAAATGTTTGTACAAGAAAAAGATGTTTAACAGTCTAGGGTCTGTTTTATCATCCAGACGTTTTTGGTTACTCCTTGATGACCTGGTTGAGCAACTTCTGCTGATGCATGTTGAATCTCCAATGGAAGGCAAACAGCCTAAACTGGGAAATAAGCAAAGCTCTCATGAGCAGACAGTAAAGATTAGGTGTGCAGACAGAAAAGGGCGAGGAGGGAGGGGTGTCTTCTTAGAGACTCTCTACGTGGAATGGGACCAGGTTCCTTCATTCGATCTATCTCGGCTCATGACTGGAAGGGTCTGAGTGAGACTCAGAGTGGACTTTAGAACAGAACGTACTGCGCAGATGAAAAAAATGGACCAAAGCTAGAGTTGTTGATGTGCTTTTGGAAGGTACCAACAAGGTACACAACATGAAAAGCAAACTGCAAGTGAAGACTGTAAAATGGTCCTTTAAAAATGGAGTTCATCAAAAGCCAAAACTTAGTTTTGGCAACTAATTTTTTAAAAGTGTCTTACAAAGTGAGGCAGGATGTCTGGGTCATAGCAAATATTAAATTACAAAAACAAATTAGCATTAAACTGAAGGTTTTTGTAGCTTTGAGGCAATAAAAAAAGATCATTCCACTTGAACACAACCCAAGAAATACAGCAAACTGTATCTAAATATTCTTGAAAGCCAGAACGTCTGGGCTAATTTCCTCAGATGGAAGAACCATAGAGCCATCTGTAGATACCATCCTTTCAGTCTGAGCGAGTCAGCATGACCTGCTGCTTCTGTTTCAATAAAAAGGTGTCATTTGTGGGTTTTGAGTCTCAGTCTGCGTTTATAAGTGAAGAAACAGAGCCCTGTCTCACTGAAACCAGCTTTATACTTGATATTTCCTCTTAAGGTGGTATGAGCTGTGCTATTTCAGGCATCTCAAAGGTTTTCAGAAAATTGTGACGCAATACCTGAAATTTGTACACTAAACAAACCAGTCATGGCAGCGTGTTGTGTTCTGGGATGAGAATTATTTGTTTTTCTAGGAGGATGTGAATGAGTATTAAGGTTTCTCATAGGAAATAACTGTCTGGTGGTGTAACATTAGAAACAATGGCCTGATTGAAGCTACTGCAGATGGTTTTATTGAACTTTGTTTTTATTTTATTAACTTTGAGCCTATGTGGTGCCATAGCATCCATAAAATGTCAGATTCTATCTGTTATAAAAAAACAAAAACACTATAAATTATTAAAGTATATTATTATCAGATTATCGAAATAGTTTATACTTCAACAGATTTACACCTTAAAATAAGAGACATCATAACAGCTGTCTATCTAGTTTATTTGATTCATTATGAGCAGATTTTATTATATTTGTCAAACTAGTGTATTATCCAGTCCTAAATGAAACTAAGGAAGTTCTTCCTTTCTTATGATGCAAGTGACAAAATCCTCAATGCATATGATTTTGTGTGTTTTAGTAATTCAGCTAAATATTGTGATCATTCAGGCTGACTGTTTTTGATTTAAGTGAATTTCTTTGTATTCTAACCAGTGACATTTGATGTGAAAAACCGCTGATTCCTTGTGTTTTGAACTGATCAAAAAAACATGCTGGCCCAATTTGAAGTTATTTGTGTTGAAAGTAAACATGCAGCTACCTCTGTCTGTGTTGATTCTGTAAATTGATGGAGACGGTCATACAGGAAAACACTAGCACTAATCCCTAGCTGCTGGGATTCAATTACAGAAGGTCAGTTCACTCTCGTTTACTAGATTTCAGCAGTTTGATCCCAGCTTCAGCTGCAAGGTGACTCCTTTCACTTCCTTTACATTTTGAGCACCATCGTTGTCAGTTACATCATGTTTAATGAAAGGTTGACCTTTCATCAGCTCCTGGTCGTGAGCTGATAACGTACAGTGTGTGCTGCATTCCTTTAAGCCTTACCTGGGTAATGGGATCCAAAGATCCCGGCTCCATGAATGTCACTGATTAGGTCGTGTGAGAAAGGCCTAGAGGGGGTGAAAGTAACATGAGATCACAGAACCTCCCTGAGCTGAGATAACTCACTCTCAGCCTATTCACTGGTATTTCAGGGACTTTTATGAGAGGAACTCTCATCTTTTTGTGCAGGAGAACACATTTTGGAGATAAAACATGCAGTTGGTGTACAGTCATTTTCCACAAATGTGCAATTATCTGCCTTGGGCAGAAAAACATAAAACATTTGGGAGCAATGGATAAGAGTTATTTTTCTAACTTCTTTTAGCAGATAGCTGTGCTACAAAGCTAACACCAGTAAAATGTAAACAAAAACATCATGCAGCAGCTAATGCTAGTTCCATGCTAATGATGGCACGTACTACATGAACAGAATAACAAGCCTTGTAAAGCAATGGCTCATGATTATGTAGCATTTCTAATTTCCTTTGTTGCAATGCTGTTAGTTTGAACATAAGCAAGAATGGAAAATATATTCAATTTCTGCTGTTATCATAATATTTTTTTTTCTTTTTTTTTTTGTCATCTTTAACAGTGCGACCCAATTTACTCTTACTTGCAGTTTAGTGGACCATATTCTTGCACTTATCATTTACAGAGGCTAAATTGATGAGGGTTAAAGATGGGTTCCAGATGACTGCAATGTGCCAATTATCAGAGCATGTTCAATATTCCAGTGACGTGAGAGAGAGACCCTGGGACTTAACAGGAAAGCCCTTGAAAATGTTTCAACACTTGAGGAGTTCCTCAGTAAATTGTGCTCCTAGATCATTATAGGCAACCAAAAATCATCCCACCCAGCTGCAAAATGTTGTAACATATATAATTGTGACAGGCTGTAAACCAAATAGAAGGATCAGTAGCCTTTCAACAAATCCATGTCTATGCACTCATTCTTGTCATGCTTGGGATTGTTCAGTAATTCACAGCATTAATGGACAAAACCTGGCAAAGAGAGGTTGGGGGACTTCAGAGGGCTGCAGGTATTTGCTGGTGTTAAACTCCTATAACCTCTGATACTCTTGCAATAAAAACAAACTGAAAGGCTCATTGGGACTGATCATAACCTGGTGGGATTTGAAAAGGCTAAAATATGATGAAGCCTGCATGGTCACATGCAAAGAATACAAGTATTTTAGCCTGAGATAGTGGTGATGGACAGGATATTAATACATTATTTTACTTTATTCTATTATTTGACATCAAAATATGGGGTTTTGTTTAGTTTTTTCATTTTGTTTGGTTTTGTTATCACACACAGTGATTCTCAACACATTAGTGCTCTAATTTCCTGTTGAACCTCCAGTTCAAAGAGTAAAGTGTTTGTTGCTCCGTGCATGTTCTGGAACAGAATAGAGTCATTAGCCATAAGTACAGTAAGTATTTTTCTTTCCACTCCACAATCAACTTTGTGTAGCAAATAAATACATTTATGTTTGTGATGGTTTGTTCTTTCTCATCATCCAGTGCATGCATTTCCTGTGGAAAATAATGGCATTATAAGATATATTTCACTGTTGATATGGCAGTCTGTTTGTTGTTCCGTTTATAAATAAATTTTTTTTGGGGGATGAACATAAGTCACAACCACAGATTACAAACTTGGTCATAACATGTCATCAGCATGTGTCAGAGTGCCGCATGAACACCCTCGCAGCTGCTTTGAAGATTTCTGTTTAGGATATTTTGTGTGAATAATAATATTATTAGTAACTTTTATCAAAGCCGTTTCTGAGCTTTAAATCCTAACTGGAACTCCTCAAATTGTTTGTTAGTACTCACCAAGTATTGTACCAAGTCAGCATCACTCAAAAAATCCAGTTCATACTATTCAGTTGAAGGAGTAGATGTGTTCTCATGTCTTTTATGGAAACACTAAGTTGTAACATATTAAGGTGTGGAAGTAAGAACATTTATTTGATTATTTTGGTTACACACAAAGACCAGCAACACACCTGGAGAGTGTAGCATCTTAGGGGTATAGCTCACCAGGATTATGTGTTTTTGTTGCTTGTGAAATGACTTTCTATCAGGTTGAAAAGCAGACAGACTGATTGCTGTCTTTTACATGAGAATACCAGCCTTCCCTGGCTGCAATTTGGACTTTTCTTCTTATAAAACTTTGTGTGAGAGGTTTAGCCAGAGAGGTTAATGCCTGCATGTGGACGTAGCTGGAGAAAGGCACGTACCAATAATGTGGAGGTATCCAGAAAATTGCTGAGTAGGAAACAGAACCGTGGGCTGCAGGGTGGTGAAGTGGTTAGCACTGTTGTCTCGCAGCAAGGATGTCGTGGGTTCACTTTTCCGGCTCGGCGGCCTCTCTGCGTGGAGTTTGAACGTTCTCCCCACGCATGCATGGGTTCTCTGTACTCCAGCTTCCTCCCACCGACCAAAAACATGACTGTTAGGTTAATTGGTGACTGTAAAGTGTCCCTAGGTGTGAATGGGTGTGTGACTGGTTGTTTGTCTTGTTTGTTTCTGTATGGCCCTGCAATGAACTGGTGACCTGTCCAGGGTGTCCCCCGCCTCTCGCCCCCTTGACCGCTGGGGTTAGGCACCAGCTCCCCGTGACCCTCTGTGGAGGATGAAACGGCTTCAGAAGATGGATGGATGGATGGATGGAAACTGAACTGCAGGTTTATAACTGTGTTATGCTCTTCATTTCTGAATGAAGGACATGGCACAACTAACCTCCTGTATGGGGCCATTCTTGCATGTCATCTTTTGGCTATTAAATTTGAATTTGTAGATCAGAAGGATTGAAGAAAAAGGGCAAAGAAGGTCTTAAGATGGAAATTTTTCTCGCCAGTCATCAAAGAGCCTAAAGTAGCTGGTTGATCTTTGATGAAAGAGAGCTTCTTATTTAAACATCTTGTGAGAGCTGGGGTGTGTGGTTGAAAGTTTTCACAGAGTGGACTGATTCTAAACTGGAAAATGCTCCTCCTGTGATGAATCGGTCTAGTATTAATGGACACTGGTGTGTGTGAAACTGGTTTTAAGTCCTAACAGGGCACAGACAGAAATAGCTTTTCAGTTGGAGATTGTCAGTTTTGCACCAGTCATTTAGATGGTTTCCCACCCTTAAAAACTTTCAAAATCATTGCATCAAAAGCAAATTACTCTTTTTTTTTTTTTGGGCTCCAGTAGCAGTCCAACATGTTGCATCAAGGACCAGAAATTAGTCCAATGTTTTTTTAGAGTTCTCCTGATAAAAATAGTCTGACTTGAGTCAAAGAGTACATTTGAGTGAAACTGATGGTGTTTCATCTTTTATGATCTCTGTTTTAAATAAAAACAAGATGTGTATCACTGATTAACTTTAAGCTGTTGATTAACAGGAGTTTCATGCAACTGCTCCCTAAACACAACATGACAGCACCTAATTATTCAACAACAGATGGCAGAGACTCGTGGTATATCTTCATTTGTCTATGGTTTACAGCTGCACTAATTTGCTGTTTCTTGTACATCATGTTTTAGTAAAAAGCGCTGTGTTGTTTTTGCTGAAAATTGTAATTATTGTAAAATGTTCTTTACAGAACAGGACAGTTCTGAAGGCACTAGTCCTCAATTGCAACCAGAAGCTGAACTGTGTGCCTAAAACTAACGCACAGTTTGCTTGCACGATGACAAATCGGACCTTGTAGCATAACCACACCGAATTATACCAAGTTTAATCCTATTGCATCATTTTTACTGGAAAAAAACTTGCATTTTTACTAACTATAGGCCTGAGATCCACACCCTGAATTTGCTGGCTTATTGTGGCTGATGCAGGTGTTAAACTCTCCTGCAGCACTCGGTTAATAATAAACAGAGCAGAAAAGTTCATAGAAAAGTATGACTTGTTCATGTAAAAGCAGTTTGACTGATGAGGTCAAAAGTTAAACATAAATACGTTTGTATGTCTGAATGCTCAGATTAATGGCTTCTTATTCTTCTGAATTCTGAGAACAAATGTAATCATTAGGAAAGTCAGACCCAGTGTTATGCCTATATGCTGCTTGATAATTAATGTGTTAATTCCACATGTGAAGTTTAAATGTTTTTTCTGTCTGTTCTTAGTCCTGAGCTTTAGTACTCTCCTCAGTTCTCAAAAACAGAAATAAAACAAAGATCAAAACTGAGTTTAAACTTAAACCAAATGTTTCTGGACTCAAGTTTAATTCCATATGTTTTTTTTAATGTTAAACAGCAAGTGACAGCTTACAGAGGCCCCTAAAGGTATAGGCCAGATCTTTTGAAATGTGTTTCTGTGGAGTGGTTATGAACAATTAATATCTGACCTGCTGCAAATAGCTCTTTGAATATACTCAGTTTGGAGAAATAGAGTTTAGTTCTGACCAGACTGTAAACTAACAGCTAATGACAGTGGGGCCAGTTTCAATGTGAATTTACAAAAACATTTTTTTTCAATAATGTCATGTTCAAATCTATTAAAGCATCTTAGGGTCTGAGACAGTCCATCAGACCCTCTGCCTGCCAAGTCTTGTGAAACAGCGAGTGTCTTCTTTCATTCTGTCTACGCCAAGGCTTCTTTAAGACGTTGACAATTCTTTGACTGTCCTAAAAACTATTGAAACTATTTAAGAAAAATGAGCAGCTAAATCAACCAGAAGAAAAATGTCCAGCAAACATAGATGAGCACTGCCATCTAGTGCTGGAAGGTGCTCTCATCTTGCACACAGCTCCTAAATCTCAGCATCTGTTTGGTGTAAAAGGCCACCTACTTTGAGATCTGTATGTTCCGACTCAGTGTAACAATAACGGGTTTGCCCTCCATTCAGGTGTGGTTGAACTCAATCAGAAGTTGAGCCTGAATTTGCAAACAGTCTTGGCAGAAAATGAACCATAAATGACCACACACCATGAAATAAACATCCAACCTCTGTTGGGTATTTGGGGTTTATTTGTGTGGCTGGTAAACTATGTACCCCATTTCTTCTTGTTTTTCTTGAGTAAAACACATTAACTATTGCCTAAAATATTTCCTAAAATAGAAGAAATTGCTCTTAAATGTAAGAGGAAAATATAAGCAGGAAAATATAGGCATGAAAGTCCCCATCTATAAAATCCATGGAAATGTTCCCACACTCAGTAACACCTGATGCCTGTTAGACATCATTACTTCAATAAAATTACATCAGTGTGTCTGCTGGATCTCTGAGTATGATTATGTGTTGTCTGCCACATGAGAATATAGATCATCATCACACACATCATAGAATTTGTGGAGGACTTCTGTAGAAGGTCTTCTGAGGTGTTTTATTGGTTGGAGGGTTTTGGAGATGATTCCCCAGAGACCTTCAGCTGATGATTCAGAACTCTGCCTCTTCTCTTTCAGGTCTTCATCAGGCCTGTCTTGGGTATTTGTCACTGAATCACATGATAGGAATGCTGAAATCACTGCCTCTGAAATCTCTGCCATCATTTCGATATTGGGTGTGTGAACAAGGACAATGACGCAAAGAGCTGCTTTGACATGAAGCAGCACATTAATGAACAAACCAAAGTGTTTACACCATGATCTGAGGGCTTTCTTAATTTTCTTTTTTTTTTTCTGTCAACAGTGACCATTACTTTCCTCCATAGACAACGATTGGGGCAAAAGTCAGGATGGCAGTGGAGGATCACTGCTCAGGCCATGGTTTATTTGGAAAAATAAATTACTTAGGCCTATTAATAACTGTTAACTTCTCCAAGAAATTAATCCAGTTACATTACTGATGACTTCTCTACTTACCGGTAGTTACTTTTCAAAATCATGTCCAATCTGAATATGCTATAAAGGAACAACCTTTCAACCTAATTCTATTCTTTCTGCATCCATCTCAGAAAACTGAATCAAATTAAAGTTGTTATTTGAAGTTAATTTTTTAATGTTTTAAATGAAATTATATTAAATAGGTTAAAAACTGCTGTGTGTCATTAGTCCAGTTTAGGAACACAATTAGGAATTGATTTTGAGTTTCTTGCTATACACCTGACCTGGAAGCTATTGACAAAAATTCCATAAATGTCCATAAAAATATAAATTAAAAAAAATTAAAATTTAATGAAATATATTTAAAACTGCTGTGTTTCATTAGTCCAGTTTAGGAACATGTGCAAGACTTGTTTTTGAGTCTGGAAGTTATTGAAGAAAATTCTATACATTTCCATTAAAATATCAATAAAAATGTGAACATTTTATGAAACACCGGTAGGTTAAAACTGCTGTGTCCAGTTTAGGAACACGTCTTATGTGTGTCGCTCCCTATTGGTCACTTTTTGAGGCCGCATCTCAAAAGTTAATCATGTAATTTCAAAATAAAATCACAGATATAAAATGATAGATTGGTAACACTTTTAATGAATATAGCAATTTTCCAAAGTCAAATATATCTTAATTATATATTTTTGTAAAAGTTAACTTCATGCTTTACTTGATCATATAATTTTTTTAAATGTAATTTACATTTATTTTGAAAATCTTCAAAGGGAAATTGTCACTTACCTTAATACAACTTCCGCCCTCTCCATAAAGAGTTTGACGAAAACAACAGAGAACGTTTAGTTATTTTTCCTCAAGAATGATGGCGAATGAACAATTCTACAAAACGTATTGACAAAATATCAGCCATTCACAGCTTCTACGTTTTAATTTAGAAGGTAAGCTTTTTAGAAGTTACATAGAAGTTACATAATGGCTGATTGGCCTAAGGATGTCATTCTCACTTAATGTTTGGGTGATTTAATGACAATATTTTTGACAGATTTTCAATAAAATATCGAGTTTAAATTAGCGTAGTTTTTATGTATTTATTCACAGAAAGTCTATAAATTGTTGATTTTTACAAGTAAACTCCATGTACATGTCCTTAGCTTGTTGATGCCTTCAGGTGTTCTCAATAAAATTAGGAAGTAATATTGTCGATTTTACATTAAGAGCTAGATCAAGAGAGAACACACTTGGGGTTTGTAACAGATTGTTCCCAGTTTTAGCTGAGTTTCAGATGGCAATTATTTGAAACTGACAACAAAAAAGTTTATCCTTAAATGGTTATGCTTTTTATAAATTGGATGTGATGGAATAAACAAGCAATATGTTATTGTGGTAGAAATTATTTGTTATGGCATAAAATACTTGAGATTCAAAATGCCTTCTTGAAATCCAGCTCCTAACATACAAAACGATTATAAAATGCCATTTTCATCATTTATAGATTACAGAACACTTAGATATAAACAAATCTATCCAATTGTTCTCTTATGATGTCAAACATTTTTGTTTTTATTGAAGTTTATGTTGACTACTAGTGGTATTATCCATCCATCCATTTTCTTTACCACTTCATTCCTCCACTAAGGGTTGTGGGGGGGAGCTGGTGACCAAATCCAGCGGCGTTGTATAAATTCAAGAAAATAATTTGAAAAATAAAATTCTGTATATTTGTGTGTCTTTTAGAGGCTGATGTGATCTACAAATGCCTGCCTTTTCACAGGTTGTTTCTAACTTACTGGTTGACAAAATGGGACGCATCTTCCTGGATCACATTGGTGGAAGTCGCCTCTTTTCTTGCGCCAACTGTGACACCATCCTGACCAACCGGGCTGAACTCATCTCCACACGCTTCACCGGAGCCACCGGCAGAGCCTTCCTCTTCAATAAGGTGTGTGTATGTCACTTTCCTGATATGAGACAGACACCAGCCATCAAGGATGCCAGACGTGTTGTGCTACTGAAGTTAGATTTCTGATTTCTGTTACTGACTCTGCAGCACAAAACTACTGAATTTATTCCCTGATTTCATTTACTTTGTATTACTGATTAATGTCCTTTTGTTTTTCTGTGTTGTGTAAACTGTTGATCATTGTTGTGCTGATTGAGCTGCTGTCTGTCTTGGCCAGGACACTCTTGTCACTGAGATTTTTATTCTAAAGGGTCTAAAAATGTAGTGAAGCTGATCTTAAAATAATTTTCAGTGTTCAAATTAACTCTTTAAAGGTACTGAAATAGCTTATCAGCTGCTGTGCTGTGCCATTGACTTTTTAAATCTTTTAAAGCACATATGTAAAAGTTCCTCATCATTATGAGATATGTTGTTAGTTTCAGCAATAAGGCAAATGAATGTTTTCAGTTTATCAATTTCTTTTTTATATATAAAAATATAGGTTGATTTCAGTAGAGTTTTACTCATTCTATACATTTGGTTTATATATATTTGTATTTGATTACATTTTTTAATTTTCCCATTCCTAAAAAAAAACCTCAAAACTTTTATTTGAAGAAAATCTGTTAGCTGTTACAGTAACATCTACCACTGCTGTCCATCTAGGTTGTGAATCTGCAGCACAGCGAGATCCAGGACAGGGTCATGCTGACAGGGAGACACATGGTGCGAGATGTCACCTGCAAAAACTGCAACAGCAAACTGGGCTGGATGTACGAGTTCGCCACAGAGGAAAGTCAGCGCTACAAGGAGGGTCGAGTAATCCTGGAGAGGGCACTGGTGAGGGAGAGCGAAGGCTTTGAGCACGCTCCCTCTGACAGTTCTTGACTTCACAATGTCAAAGTGCTTGAGTCATACGTTTGTCAGCTTTTCCTCTGGTAGAAATGCACACGCTTGCATGGACAGTTATCATTTTGTGAGTGGAGCTACACCAGAATAAGACGACAAACTGGGTGTTTGTGGGAAATTTAATAAAAGAGGGTGAATAACCCTTGACTTTCTACCCATGTAAAATTTCCTACAGTTGTATTGTGTGCCCAGTAGGCGGTAGTGTTGTTCAGTTGTGTTAGCTGCTGCACTCAGATGGTGAGTCTTCTCATGCAGGCCACAGTTTCAAGTTGTAATCTGATGAAGCCGCTGAGATTGTTGATGCCTCAAAAGTTATGTGAAAAGCTAAGCATTGTGTTACAAAACATTACATATCTAGTAAGTTTTCTGAAAGATTTTTATGCTGGGAAATGTTTATTAAAAATATATATTTCATTGCATATCAGTATTGTGGTAATAACAATGTTGACTGAATGAAAATATATAGAAGTTTATGCTGATGTTTGGTAAACCAGGTTTTAGTTTTGGCAGGTGAAAGTTTCATTCACATAGTAATTTACAATAATATAATTTAATGCAAATTCTATGTATTTCAGTGCATGTTTATTTTTTCTCTAGACACTGGATTTACAGATTTCTAGTTTTCTACCATTTAAGTTTTAATCACATTAGAATTTTATTTTTGGGGGGGAACCACACCATTTTCCAGTTTTCAACATTATTTCATTATATGTTATTTTCTTTTCTCAAAAATAAAGAAATTTAAATCATAATTTAAATCAATGTGTGTTCAAATAATACACCTAAACATTAAGATTTCTAAAGAAGTGCACACTTACATTGTAACCATTAATATGTTTATTTTCATCACTGTTGAGGTTGATTTATTTCACAAACTGTTCAATTGAAGCAATGTTGCTGTTCTACAAAAATTGAATGTAAATGTGTGACAACTTTGAATTCCATATCAAGTCAAACATTTTAAGAGAAATTAAATGAAAGCTATGCAGACGTGTTTAACCCCACTAAAAATGGCAATTTACTTGTATTTAAGAATTTAAATTAAAAATTAGGATAGAGTAGGGAAACTAAAACCCATTGGCAAGCAATAAAATGTAAGTCAATTTACCATAATTTAGGGTTCCTCTTCTATTTTCTTTTTTATTTTAATGAAAAACCAAATTTGGCATGTTGGGAGTAATGGCCCTTTCTGACCACAAAGCAGTTTTTTGCAACTGAAAATATTCTTTAACAATAGTTTGGTAAACTTTTTGGCGATTTGTTATTTAGTTAAAACAGTTAAATTTGTGTTAAAATCTGTGATCTTTTATCTTACCATTTTCAGAAGAGTTGGTTTTTAAGAATTTTTGGAAAAACCTTGATAAAAAATGTCAACCATGGAGAACTGATGACAATTGTATTATTTAACTTTATTATTTCAAACAAAGAGCAAATACTTTATCAATTTAGGCATAAAATATATGTACATTTATTATACAACCTAACTACCAGTACATTAAAATATCTTTCCCTCCGGGATATCCGGGCAGAGAAAGCGAACGCGCTTTGGCAGTCGCGCTGTCTTCTGGGTATTGTAGGATGATGAGTAACCAAGATTGACCACTTTGTTGTGCGGCTGGTTTGTGGGGAACTCCTCGGTAAACCCTACATAAGTATTCTGGTATAAATGTCATGTAACAGCAGCAGGGTAATTTAATTCATCGTTTCTCGGAAGGACACAAAACAGAGCAAAGATGACCGGCGGTAAGACTTTTCCCCCCGTTTTTCCTAGTTAACACACGCTAGTGCGACTGGCTAATGCTAGCATCGTAGCGGTTTTGGACCAAGAGTACCGTTTTTACATAAAGTAACTTAATTGTTTAGTTGTTTAACAATGCTGATAACAATTCAGGATCCTTTCTTTGTGTAATCGCATCATATCCCTTAATTTTAATATAAAACAGCTTCCGACTAGTAAATAAAAGTTGTATAACGGTAGACGGCGGAGGGTAATGACCATTGGTCACATTTTTTTACTGTTTTTTTCCTCAGAAAACGCGAGTTTGATCTTCAAACTGTACTGCCTGACTGTAATGACACTGGTGGCAGCTACATACACTGTGACGTTACGGTACACACGGACTATTTCATCAGGGGATCTGTACCTCTCTACTACTGCAGTGTGCCTTGCCGAGGTGGTTAAACTAATAATAAGCCTGGGGATGCTGGCAAAGTAAGTTAATCATATTTGATGGAAGATTTAAGTGTTTATATGGGATTAACCTGCGTAGTCCTGTTTAAAAGCCTTTAGACAAATGTAAAGGTCAAGGATTGTGTTCAATTTGTGCATTAAGCACTAATTACAACTAATATAATAATGAATGCATTTCACTTTCCTGAGACCCAGAAGAAAGTTTTGAGATGGCAAGAAACATGCCACATGGAATTTGTTTAAACAGAATATAATATAATCTCTCATTGCTTCAACTGTAGATAACTATTATTTTTTCCATGTCCTGGGTAGATTTATTGCTCTCTCCAGAAATAAGCCTACCATCTGATTGGTGTTATTTTTTTATATCCTGGCCATGTACATATTGTTTAAAATATACAGAGGGCATTCTTCAGTGAAATCTCTGCTTCCTGAAGCATGAAAAATGGTTTGAAGCCATAGCTTGGTGCTGATTTTACCATGGAGATGAAATAATGACAGTTTTTTAAAGTGTTAAAATTAGTGTACATTGGTGCAATATAAAGTTAAGACTGAGCATTTGTTCAATATTTTGTGGGGTTAAATGTGTGAAAGGCAATACCTGTCTATTGTAAATGATATGCTCTGTTTGCGCCACCTCCATTAAATGTCATATTTCAAGAAATCTCAGGTTGCACCCTTTAGTCCATACCAGGATATAAATAGATTATTTAAACTGCACCAAACTAAGAGGTCTATCTAGTACAGAGGACAAAATGGACTGGTCTCAGGAGGTCACCTATTAACTAAAAGACTGGACCAGTTAGCCCCAGCCCAGATTCTTTTAATTTTTAATGGTTGGTGCTTTGATAAGTGCTGTTTGATGGCACGTTTAGTACAGTGTTCTCAAGACAAACTGCCATGCATGTTTTTGATATTTCCCTCCATCAACACAGTTTTAATTGACAAGTTTTTACAAAACTTGAGAAAAATTCAAGATATATTTTTTAATTCGGGGATGTTGAAGTATGCAAATATGCAGGACAGTGTGTCCTTAAGGCCTGAGTTAGACAGGCTTAACATATCTCTCAACAGACAGATGATGATAATAATGATAATAATAATAATGGATTGGATTTATATAGCACCTTTCTAAACACCCAAAGCGCTTTGACAGACGCTCCATTATTCTTTCACACACACATTTACACCGGTGATGGTAAACTACGACAGACGTCTGTAGCCACAGCAATCACAGAAGCAATTTAGGAGTACTTGGTAATAGATTTCAGTGTAATTTTCTACAAAAGAACTCAAACAACACTAGCTAAACATTTCTAGAGATGTTTGTTTAGTCGAGGTTAGAGATATTGCTGCTTTTGTTTAAAATTTGGGTCAAACAACATGAGGAAACATCAACAAAATAGCTTAAAGGTCTATTTGTTCCAAGTTTTCACAAATTTCTGACTTTTTATTAATCAGTTCACTATCAAAGAAACAATATGCAAGTAATTCTGCAAGTGACAAGTCTTGTTTTTATGTATAAAAAACAAATTTCCTTTGCATTGCATTCAGAATGTATTTAATCTTGTTCTTTTACATCTTTAATTCATTTAAAAAAAAAAGTCAAGTTTGAAAAATATTAAACACACATGTTGACACAACTTTTAAGTTTCAATGCACATAATGTCCTTGGAGCATTAAGAGCAGCCAAACTGGTTCACTGTGCCTTTGCTTGTGTTTTTTTCAAACAATGGAAGAACGTTTGACATTGTCTGATGTCAGTTTTAAAATACACGTACAAGAATAACATTCATGAGGAGTCATTTAATAATTTTCATATGTGGAATAATTATGTATCACTTATTTTGTCATTACTGTTTTATTTTTGTGTCTCCAGAGAAGCGGGTAGCTTCATTAGGTTCAAGAACTCGATAGTGGAACACATCTTCTACAGTCCAAAGGAACTGCTGAAGCTGAGCGTGCCTTCCATAGTGTATGCAGTTCAGAACAACATGGCCTTTGTGGCTCTGAGTAACCTTGATGCAGCAGTTTATCAGGTATCATTGGACATGTATGCTTCCAAAAGAATATCTCTTATCTACAATTTTATTGCCCCTGTGGATCTTGTTTGCATACAGAAAGGACAGGCCATCTCACACTTTATTTATTGTGCTCCAAATGTAAATGAAAAGAAAAACTGGAAGAAAATTAACAAGAAAGTTCCACAAATCTACCCTTGTATCCATTTGTTGCACTTTAACCTCAATTACAGCTTTGACTAGAAGCTGCTTTTCCTCAGTTTCTGCTTGTTAACTCATTTAGTGTTTCGTTATATAGGTGACTTATCAGCTGAAGATCCCGTGCACAGCATTGTGTACAGTGCTCATGCTGCACCGCTCCCTCAGCCGTCTGCAGTGGTTCTCAGTTTTCATGCTCTGCGGCGGAGTTACACTTGTCCAGTGGAGGCCTGCAGAGGCCACTAAAGTCCAGGTACAAGAGTTCCTTTGTGTTTTACATTTTACAATTTGTTGTTCAGCAGCTCATTGGCTTTCCTTTTTCCACAGATTGAGCAGAATCCTGTTCTTGGATTCATTGCCATTGCAGTTGCTGTCATTTGTTCTGGATTTGCAGGTAAGTCGGGAGACTTTGGTAGTTTCAATAACCAAAAGAGAAACTTTGATCTCTTTTGACATAAAACTTGCTTCTCCTTTTCACAGCTTGTTTACAATCATTTTGTCTTTTGTTTTAGGTGTATACTTTGAGAAAGTGTTGAAGAGCTCAGATACATCTCTGTGGGTGAGAAACATCCAGATGTATCTGTCTGGCATTGTGGTCACCCTGATTGGTGTTTACATGAACGACGGAGACAAAGTCTTGGAGAAAGGCTTCTTCTATGGTTATACAAAATGGGTGTGCTTTGTTGTGTGTAAGTATGACAAAACTAGATAGTACCATTTGTTTTTACTGTGTTTCTTCACTTTTTGACTCACCATGCTTTATGTACTTCCAGTTTTGGCCAGTGTTGGTGGTCTTTACACATCAGTGGTGGTAAAGTACACAGACAACATCATGAAGGGCTTTTCTGCAGCCGCAGCCATTGTTCTTTCAACGGTTGCATCTGTCCTATTATTTGGCCTGCAGATAAGTAAGTCGGTTTCCCTTTTTTAGTCATTTTATTAGTAGATAATCTGGGTAATCTGATGACATTTCACCCCATGTGTTGATCTCTTAAGATTGGTGACCACTCCATTACTGTCAGACTGAGTGCTTAAATGTTTAGTTTGTAGTTTAGTTACTGAAGTGGCAGCAGCAGGTGTTTGGTCACAGGCTCAAAATGACCAGAAAGATTTTCTTTTAGGACCTGTCAGTTTTATTGGGCTTAGAAAGAAAAACTATTAAATGTTAAAACTTTCCAATTGTCCTGTGAACAGCACTTGGTTGTGTTTAGATTCATCCTACAAAAGAATGACACACCTAAAAATTGTACATTATTCAAATAATCATCACTCAGCCAGAATTCTGACTGTAATGGAGGGATCAACAGTGTAGAGATGCTCCAGGTGAAGTCTCATCAGATTACCTTAAAGATTTGACAGCTAGAATGCCTAACTACTGCAAAAGTAGTTTGTTTTTTATAAGAAAATTTTAAACTGACAAAGTCTGCATGTTCTGAACACTTTCAAATGATCTCAAACTTTTGAAGAGTAGTGTTTGAAATGTATCACTATTAACACGCTTGTTCATAAATGGGCAGCATGTAGCTCAGTAGGTAGAGTGGTCGTCTGGTCATGGGTTTGTTCCCAGCTCTGGCTGGATTACCTTACCGTTGTGTCCTTGGGCAAGACACTTTACCCTCCTTGCCTGCTGGTTGTGGTCAGGAGGGCCTGGTGGCTCCAGCCTCTGAACGTCTGCCCCAGGGCAGCTGTGGCTACAATGTAGCTCACTGCCATCAGCTTGTGAATGACTGAATGTAGTGTGAAGTGTTCTTGGAGTCCTTGTTCTTAAAAAAAGCACTACACAAGTATAGGCCATTCATAAATGAAGGATTACACTGTTCTGCTGTAATGTTTTGTATTCACAGAAAAAACCCAAATTTTTTTTTAATAAAATATTCTCTCTCCCTCTCTCTCACATACAGCAATTACATTTGCTTCCGGTGCAATCCTCGTCTGTGTTTCCATTTATCTGTACGGACTTCCAAAGCAAGACACATCCAAGCTGAGCCGGCAGGACAAAAACACAGACACAGAATCCAGACAGAAACTGATCAATGTGTGAGTCACAGCTGGCAGGAAAAGGAGTCAAGCAATGGGAGAAGGTCTCAGACCTCCTTTTGTTCGAGACCTGATTTCTGAGGAGAAGCAGAACCTTATGAACTATTGGAGATTACAGAGCCACATTTTCCAGAGAAACACCAAGCTGGATCAGCTCCCCGTTCAATTCCATCTCTCCACTCGTGAGATGGATGATGGTGCTGAGAATCAACAGTATGGTCAATTTAAATATAATTTAAGGAAACCTTGGTGTTCTTTTGGACTTTAAGCAAACTTTTCAATGAAAATAGCTTTTTGAAACAGACTATAGTTTGCTTTTGTAAATTATTTAATTATGAAGTCCAGAAATTCCTCTTCAGTGTTTAGTAATGGGACTCCGTCCACTGTATCGGGCATAGAAGCATATAAACAAAATAACTCCATATAGTCGGGGCTTTTAAAACGTGAACGTTATCAGAGGGCCATGTCACATGGCGCCAATTACTGGAAGTGCACACTTAATGACGGTGCATGCTCAGCTGTTTATTCCAGCTCTTTTATTTTGTATACTTATTGTATTGTGTTTTGAATGTCATTTTATTAAATCTAAAAACACGCCACACACAGCAAATGACCCATTTTAATTTGATTTCTGATTAACTTAATCATAAAAGGATTACTTCATTTTTAATTTATAGGGATCTTTAACTAAAACGACACTTAAAAAAAACAAACTGCATTTAAGAATGTTGCAAGTTTACATTTTAGTAACTGGAGTGATTCCCAGAAGCCTCATCCCATTGGCCAGAACTGAGCAGGCTCCGCTGAACAGTCGGAACCTTGCCTGTCGATTAAAAACAAAAAAGCAACTTGTTTGGATTTTGTTTTGTTTTTTTGTCTGTGCAATTCAAAGTATTTAATACTAGTAATTTACATCAAAGTGCTTTTGTTCTACCTGTGCAACATCTTGAGGGCTTCCTTTCACCGGCAGCTCTCTGTGAGCTGAAGCGACGAAGTGGCTGTAAGACGCCAGAAAAAAAAATTCAGTAACTAAACAAAGACCAACCCCTCTAGACTAACATCCTGTTTCTTACCACAGCTTCAGTAAAAAGTTGACAAGGTGTTTGGGCTGCAGATCTTTGGCCGACTGATACAACACTTCATCATAGCTACAAACAAAGAGGGAGGACTTCCTAAATGTTGATATTAAGACTGAGATGGATGTTTTTACTGTCACTGATACACACAGCATAAAGTTGCTTACCGAAGGAGGTGCTGCAGGATGTTGACACTCATCTGCTCATGTAGAAGGGAAGGGTTGAATGTTCCAGCCTCCACGCCTTCATTCCTCTGAACAAGACTACAGTGATATAGCAGTTACTACATTAACTATGTTGTACCTCCTGTTAATCCTGCTTTCCTTGTGTATGTGCTGATGGTCACCTGCAGAGTCGAGCGTGTGTGTATTGTAGGAAGACGCCCGTGTCACCCTGAGCCTGCAGCATCCGGTCCCAGTCAAATTTATAATCTGACTGCAGGGGACCTTTAAAGTCCTGAAACAGACATTGTTTTACCAGATATTTTCCATCATCACATGTAGTGTTTTGTTTAAATCTGGTATTTAGTTGCAATGGCTCACCTGGACTATTAGAGCACTGATTCCCACTTTCTCAGCTGTGTCTTCTGGGTTTTCCAGTTCCTTTGTAGCTGTGGAAACACAGTGTTACTTCTGTCTCCACATACAGGCACAATACTACCACAAAACCTAAATTAACTGGTTTGATTTTGCACCACTTTCATTATAAAGAGTATAAGACAGATAATAGAGACAGATTGTTTGGGAATCCTTATATTTGTCTTCCATGGTAACCACTGGAATTTAAATAGTTTCCAATGTGCCACTCCTCAAATAAACCCAAACTACAGCATTTCATTATGGAAGTGTATGTTAAGATTTATACAGCCTACCAAAAAACATGCACTTAATACTGAATGCTATTTGATTTATCAACAATGCAGTTTTGCATAAAGAACATATGTGCACAAAGAGTGGCTTCCACAAAATTATTTTGATAAGTCGACTAATCACAGATTATTTTTACTCCATTAGTCGACTAATCGGATCATGCTACATTGGACAAAAAACATACAGCTGATCTCACCAGCATGCAGCTAATAATAATACATTTAATTTGTATTGCACTTTATATTTCAGGAATCTCAAAGTGCTACAGAACATCAACTTAAAACTTAAAAGTGATCAAGGTCAATTAATTATTAAAATAATTAAAAAGAGAGCCTCTAACATACATTTAACAAAAAGCTTTTCTAAAAAGATGTTTTTAAGGTTCTGTTTAAAAGCATCTACAGTTTGCATGAGCTACAGCATGAAGTGTTTAAGGTCTGTGCCAACGGACCAGAATCAGAGAGCGGAGCACGCAGACCAGAATCACGGACCAGACTAGATCTGAATGCACAGAGCTGCTGCCGCACAGCATGCATGTGCATCAAGATCAGAAAGGCAGTGGAAGGTAAAGAGGCAGTTTGAGAGAAAAGCATAGCCTCAACAACAACAAAAAAACCCTGACTCGTCGACTGCTAAATTTTTTGCCAACGATTTTAATAGTCGACCTAATCGTGGCAGCTCTTCTGTACAGCAGTTTACTAGTTCACAACTCCAGTCCCTGGCTGGGCTTTTCACAGAGTGTGTATGTAGAATATAAACACACGAGCTACAGTGTAGATTGAAACAAGTTTGCAGGAAACCAACACCCTAGATACTTGTTTACCAATATAATCTGTCATGAAATGAAATTAATACCACAAACTGACTCATCCAGAGTTTAATGTCTCTCAGCTGTGAGCCACATTTTCAGTTCATTCCTTCATTACATTGTGGTTTAAAAAATGAAAACCCTATATTCTGCTTGTTTGCATACTCAAAATATTTGAATAAAGCTTAAGGCTATCAAAGCATGCACAGATTTGGAGCATGACTTAAGTGTCACCCCACTTCCTCTGCACGCATCAGTTATGTTTTAGGAAAAACTTAGCACTGAGACAAATGCAAATAGATGTGTCACAAAGGCTTGTTGTTGCTAAATAAATGCTTAATTAGTGCCAGGCCTTACTGTTGGACTGGTTCATGTTGTGGAGCATCCTCGCCCGAGCTTCATCCAGCACATCCTCTAGAAACACCACATCACCGGTTCTGGTCTTCATGCCCTTCACCAGACCGAAGGACACGTGCTGACACCTACAACCACAAATAATGTCTCATGTAAAAGTACCAGAAACACACTATTAAAGTGCTCAGTTACAAGCATACAACTAACATTAATCTAAAAAATAAATGAACAGTGTGAAAATTACACATATCTTCTGCCCTCTGGTGGAGAATCTATCATTTTATTTCTCTTTTATAAATAATTTTCTGATTATTATTTTAAATAACAGGCTTTAAAAGTTTAAGACTGTAAAAATACTTCAGTCTGGGTGGTGTGTTGTATAGGATGGTTTTTACTGCAGAACTGATTAAAATGTAGCAAAACAACTTAATGTCTGAGCATTTGACTTGCAAACAGACCTCAAAAAGGTTCAATAACATTTTTGCAACCATTAAATTTAGTGTCTAACAGGAACATGATACAGAATGACCTAAAACACATGCACAACTCAAACTTTGCAAATGAGTTAAAAGTGAGTTTGAAGACTAAGGAGTAATTGTGCATTCTGACTGACAATAAACAGCCTCACAACAACAAAAAACTGTGTACTTAAACAATGTAAAGACTCCAAAACTACTACAAAATACATTTAATGTGATGCTTGTGCCACAACTGTCGATGTTCATGTGTTCCATAGTTCCAAATATTCATGCACAACAGAAGAAATGTTCAAAAAACTGTTTCTGATTTCCACACGTCTTTTAATAACAAGTGGCACATAATATAGGCCTTTACCAAGGTGACATCATCTAAACCAAATGAGGTATTACACAAACAAAAATGGCTCCTACAAGATTACCAATTGGGGCTGCTATAATTTACCATAAACAAAGCTGAAGAAAACAAGCTTGTTTGATTTCTGTTACCTTTCAGCCCAAGAATGCCCCATTCTGATGAGGATCTGGAACAACTGGTTGAAGTGATTTTCTTGGCTTTTGTCAGTCTGAAAAAACAAACAAAAAGTATAAATTAGTGAAAGTTAAAATGTTCAATCTGCTGATACCGTGCTGTTGGAGAGCTCCTTTAGTGACAGGCTGCTGCATCCTAGATGCAGGAAGGAGCGTTTTCGAAGATCCTTCCTCCCAGCAGCTGTTAGACTGTATAACCATCACTGCATAACCATCACTGCTCCCAACAAACTGCTTAAGTGTGTACATTTCTGCTGTATGTGCACAGTTTTTTTATGCACAAAATATTGCACATCGCTCATAATAAGAACCCTACTCTGTTTGATAGTTGTGATTTTATCTGAACTTGACCAAAGTGTTTACATCCTGCTATATTTGCACAGTTTTTTATGCACATCCCTCCTAACAGTAACCATATTCAGCTTGATAATTCTGTGACTTTATCTGGTAATGACTTTTGATGATTGTGCATGGTTTTACTAGTATCTATGCTTATGCTGGTATTATTACGTATTTTTTGTGCCATGACTTTGCTTTTAGTTTTCTATTTTACATATATCTTTTTGTTTTTGTGTGCATTTGTTTTTTCTCTACTTGCCTGTAACTTGCTGCTGGTGCACCTGAATTTCCCCACTGAGGGACAATAAAGGGCTTTTCTTTTCTATTCTACCGACTTGTTTCAGTGTTACACCAATTTAGCACAATCCCAAATGTGTTGTGGCAGAATTAAATGTAAATTGCTGCAACTTGCCTAGAAATGTGTTGACTTTAGTTTTGTCATGTTGTAATCATAAAAAGATTTATAAGAAAGTTGGGATTTTCTCATACGTTTCTGTACTTTAGCTAGGAAATTCTAATCCAGTAATATATCCAATAAAATTATTTTTAAAATAAAGAACATATTTTACTGCTGTTCTTACCACATAAATCATCTCATCAAAGCAGTACTTTTCTCTCCGGTGAACAGCTGCAGCTACATCTCTAACAGAAAAATCAAATTAAAGTTGTTTAGTGTCACAATGAGATGCTATCATCTAGAAATCTGACAACAAATCAGAAGGCTGAAATTTTCTGTTGCACTAAATATTCTCTGATCTGGGGGGGGGGGAAATCTCTCTAATGGTTAAATGTTCTTTGTACTGACCTGGTGATGTAGAGTGTTGTGCCATCACTGCGAAGTAACGTACAAATGTTGGTCATGTCTCCCTTTGGGGAGAGATCAACTACACCTGTTCCCCTCCTGAAAACAAAACATTCATTAAATAAAATATTAAATGCAAACATAATAAGGTTCCAGGTTTAATCTACCGCATCATCCCTTGCTGATAGTCTAAGGCTTAAATAGATGTTACTTCTATTGAATTTTAAGCACTAATTTCAAAATTTAAGATGACTAAATTACCCTACTTAATTTAATTACAGTCAAAAAAATATCAGGCCAATTTAAAGGTGCGTTCAAGTGCAATAATTCATGTGACCTCTAGTTGGCTTTAATATAAATAGACTTTTAAAAAATCAACTTCTCTGAAAAAACTGTCAATACTTTGTGTTTTCCATTTGAAAAGGGAGTCATTAAATCATTTTTATTGTTAAAAACACAAGATTTTGTCCAATCTGGTAACAAGTTTTTTTTTTTTTGTATGGTCATTTCTGGCATAAAATAATAGCAATTAATACTCAACGTGATCTTCCAAAATGGTTTATGAAGAGTAAACTTTTAGATAAATATGCAAGTCTGCAGGTTTATTTGATTTGTTGTGTATATTTCCAGGTCATTGTGGGGAAATCAATTCAGAACTTTGTGCTCTAGTTCTCTATTGTTGTTCTCAAAATGTTTCAGGCAAAAATCTACATAAATGTTAAAGTTTAAGTGTACACAAACTGCTCTGCTGCCCACAGCTACAATGACCTTATAATGAATCTTTGAAAAAACTAAAACATTACTACATGAGTTAAATCTTCTGATTTCCCAAATAAAGATTTGAAATGTTAACAACTATCAAGCAAACATAGTGTGACTACCTAATTCTAAATACTAAACTTTACGCATGCGACATGTTTATCACATCAGTTCCAACTTAAAAGGTTAAAAACATACTCAGAGATTTTCAACAGGCCTTGGTTCTGCAGCTCCTGCACCACCTCCTGAGCCTGGTCTTGGTGAAATGACTCCCCGCTGTAAACATCAAAGTGAACTCCTAACCGCTGCAAAGATTTGAAAAGAATCTCACTCACGTTTTAAAGCGCAGGGCTGTTACAGCTCTACATGTTTTCTCATCGACTTAACATTTCAGAGACACCAAAGCAATAACGTACCTCGTAAACCTGTTGATACTCCTTCACCGTCAACTCTCTGAACTGTTGCCATAATGTCATAGCCTGATGCTCATGCTGCTCCAGCTGTCTAAAGAAGTCTCTCGCAGCCTGCTTTATATCCTCATTGTGTTCAGCTTCTTTATTCACTTTAACATAAACCTGCAATTCAAAAAACATCAAATACCTTTAAAATCATTAACCTACAACCAAAATGGTCAATTGGACATTAAATAATGAAATATGCATTCAGCTACGTTAAATAACATGATGACAGAAAAGTCTTCGTTACCTCAAACAGATGCTGTAAGGGATTTTCTTTCAATTTTTCCACACACCCAAATTGTTTGAAACCAGATCCTAACAAACCTAAAATTCAGTAAATAGTTTTGTCAGACAATATAGCTCCCAAAAGGGCACAGATGACAAATTAGTAGCAATATACTCACCAAACTGCATCCCCCAATCTCCAAGGTAGTTCATTCGAATCACGTTGTTTCCAAGAGATTGTTTCAGGTTAGCAATAAAGTTACCTGGAATTAGAGCAAAATGTAAAGTTATTTTAAAACTATTTATGGAAATTAAAGAACGGTTTTATTAACTCACAAGTTACACCTATTAGTGCATTGTGGCATTTTTTTTACCTTAAACTCACCAATAATTGTGGAACGCAAGTGTCCAGCATGAAACTTTTTGGCAATATTTGGAGAGCTACACAACACAAACATGGATTTGAACTGTTGAAACATTTTTAAGACAAGGAATAAGAACTTTAAGTATAAAAGTTAAAAAAAAAAAAACAAAACAACTCCACCTATACTCCACTAATGTCGTCCCTCTCTTCAGAGAACTAAAAAGCTCACTGTTTAACCCAAACGTGTCACTGTCCCCTTGTCCAAAAGGCTTCAACAGTTTCTGGAACAGATACAGCAGAAACATACGTAATGAGCACAGCAGAAATAGATGAGACATTTTTGCTGTCAATGTGAAATTTGTAAACACAAACCTCAACAAGAAGCCTACGGTTGACTTTAAAGTTAATCATTCCATGTTCAGTGAAAATGTCCTCCACCACGCTGTCCGGCTTTAACTGAAAAAAATAAGTGTTTTGTGTTTTTATGATTTATTCCCAATGAAGAAAATACACCACAATGCCAAAGAAGTACTAAAGCCACTATTTTCTAAACTAAATAAATCTGTTTTGATTCTCTTGGTTGATATTTAGTCGCAGTTAAGTGTAAAGATTTTGCATCCTTTTCGGTTTACATTCTGTTCATTTTATGTGTATGAGTCAGTCTCATTGTGGTGACATTACTTTCTGATGCTCATTAGCCTGATTTAGCAACTAGCTGCACAAATTTGTTGTGCATTGTGACTCTAACCTGAGCAGCCAGATTTTCGGTCTGCAGCTGGATGTCTCCACTGGATGGTAAAACCCCGTCCATTCGTAATGGACCAAGTGACAGTCTAAAGTCAGCTGCACTCTGCCTGAGGAGCACACACACACACACACCAGAAAGCTTCAACACATTAGAGGGCAAACATAAATGACTGCAGAAGGCTTGATGGGAGAAAAATAAACTCTTTACCGTTTCTTGAAAACGGGAACTGCAGTCAAATTTGGAATAAATACATCCTCGGACAGCTGTAGCGTCCGAGCTAGCTGGACATGAAACAAATTAAAAACTTATTTAACGCGTGTTCACACCTGGTTTGTTTCAAAGGACAAAACATGTTAGCATACGTCATATCTATCAATCAATTTAACCTCATTACCTTCGCGGCAATTTTTCTTCTGAAGAAACAAGCCATGTTTGCAAAACGTGCAAAGTTTAACGTTAAATAAGTGTAAAATTAGCTGATTAGCGAGCTGTTATATATCTATGTTCACATTGACCAATTGTACTTCCTTTTTGACAACGCCGCTTCCTGTTCGCGTGTCCAATCACAGCCGTCGCTCTAAACTGCGTCACCTGTCAGAAAGGGTTTGTTTGGTTTTATTCTCCGCAGCTCCCGGTCAAGAACAAACACGCAGTTTATTTAAAAATATATATATACCGAATATTTTAACAGATAAAATTGTCTTTTTTTAACTTTAAAACAATTTTCTATAACTTTAAAACATTGTTTTTGAAAAAGAATTATATGAACAGCCATTAAATAATTTTTTTGTATTTGTTCACTGATGGGACTTAAAACAATTGCTAAGATTTTATTTAAATGCATTCAAGATAAACTTTAAAGGAACATAAAATAATTTGTAATGTCCTATTTCTGTAAAAACAACAAAAAAACACTTGTCCCTACATGTCTTCTTTTTGGGTCTCAAGGCAACTTCACTGTTAAAGCACTTTGCTTAAATCTGCTTTATATACTGGATTGGGGAAAAAATTACCCAGTACAAAAAGTTTTAATTTTCTTCTAGATACCTTGGTTTAAATTCAGTATGGAAAATGTTTTCATCTCAATGTGCTAGCTTGATAAGAATTTACTTTAATTTGTTTTTTTTTCTATTACACAGCACTTTGCAATTTTAAAGGTACGTTTGATAAGAAAAAAAAAACCTTACAACAATAACAATGAAATCAAATGAATACTTGTGTCAAGACTTTATTCATTTGTATTATTTGAATCCCTTAAACCTACAGCAAACCAAAGTCCTAACATTTCGGAACAGTGAACAAACAGAGGGCAAAAACAAAGAATAAAAACATAAAATACAGTGTATACAAATGTACAAATCTAAAAGTCGTAATAATCATTACAGTTTATACAATATTGAAAAAACAGCCAAGACAACCGTTACTAAAGCTCAGCTGTCTTCATCCACTCATCAATGCTCGATCCCTTATTCAAAGTGTACAAATAGAAAAGCTGCACAACTAACATCCTCATTGAAATGAAACAAATGAACAAAATCAAAAAAATCAAAAAGGCAAAGTGTGTGAGCATTTAGCCTTTCATGAAGGCATCAGAACAAAGCTAAATAAATATCAACACAGCAGGTAAGAGGCCACTGGTAGAGTCTCAGAGAGATGTTGGCAGCAGGAAACCCTCCTAACCCTGAGAGCAAAAGCAAATGATTCACTGATGCTCGAGGCAGTGAGTCCACATAGAGGCAATATGGCACAGCTAGGAGAAAGGTCCAATCAGACCCACCAAGTCCCTGGAGTAACTTGCAGCAAAGAGTAAACCTTAAAATCAGATGGCTGAAACTCAGGAAACATCTGTGAAGGAAAGAATGAATAAACACAAGTAGTTAAAACTCAAACAGGATTCTTGTTTTACTCATTGTAAAAAAAATGTCAAAAAGCAAATTCTTCTGGTTTTCTTTTATCACATTATAATTTGGAAAGAAATATTTTGGTTTTTAAAAAGTATACAGCATCATTAACTATACTTACAACTAGCAGGCTGTTCTCCAAACCTTCGCATTAGCTGGTCATGTGTGAACTTGACAAATGCGTCATATTGCTCTGGAAATTAAAGTATATTTTGATTCATTCTGCACAAATGATCATCAACATTTGAAAAGTAAAAAAAAGTCTCACCAGCAAGTTTTGTCGTCAGTATCTCATCATACTCCTCACGGATTTTGTCTTCTTGCTCCTTCAGTAGTCTCTCACAGATCATCCCAACCTGTCTGAGGGAAAATAACGGCTGTTCTTTCTTGGTAGGAGATGAGGCACCGAAGGATGTACCTGTTAGGAGAGTCAAGAATGTATGACTATAACAAATGGCTCCCAAAATACAAGGACATCTCAAAAAATGTTACAGCACAGTGTCATCACAATGTTTAGTAAAACTAAGCAGAGAATTCCAAGAAGCCCTCGTTAGAATCCCTGTGTGCGTGTGGATTTTCGAAAAGCTTATTTGTACACTCAAACTTAAAGAAAGTGAAAGGTTTTCCATTTATTCTTCCTCTATTAGGATGCTAGAATCAGGGAGATTCCCACATTTGGTTTCATTTTGAAGAAAGCCAGTCATTTTGACTGCAACATGCAATTAATAGCTACCTGGGAGGGGAGATCCAGCCTGAATGTTTTGCAGCTCCACAGGACAGCAACCCTCTGCCTGCTGGAAAACACTGTCCAAGTGTCGCCGTTTCTGCAGACGCTTGTATTCCTGTTTTATGTTGTGTAGAATTTGCTCTGAAAACAATAAAAAACAAAACATGTATAAACAGACATCTTCATACATACTAGTTATATGTGGAGGTACATTTATTAAGGAGATTAAACTATGCCAGGTAGCTTTAGAAATTAATCCATTTATTAGATGTTCCTATACATTTTCATACTGACATTCAACCCATTTTGGTCATTTTCATATAATTTGTAACTGGTTATAGCTGTGGACTTTTCATATATACAAGCAACAGTAACAATACACACTGTTCATGTTGAGTTTTGTCCAATGCGCACCTCACTGACTGAAAACTGGTCATGCTAACACAATCATGAGATGGGTCAGTGTTAAAACAACAAACTTGAACATGCGTGGGAATTTCAGATTTACGTGTATTTTTTAAGTTCCTACCTGTGGTGAGTCTGGACGACACCTCCCCGAAAGGAGAAGGCTCCATCCGGAGATATTTCTGCGGTGACGATACCGGCGACATGACCGGTGCACATCTCCTCCTTTTAGGCGAAGCCTGGCTCATTAACGGATCAAAATCCAGAGTCCTTTTCAGGGTAGCCCCGCAAGCCATCACTCTTTATGTATTTATAGTAATACGCTTTTTAGAGTATTTCAAGCCAGAAGAAGTTGCTGGTTAGGGCCCCGGCTCCACTAATGCTAACTAGCGTTAGCTTGATAAAAACGCAGTAGCGATTTCAGGCAGGAGACTAAAAGGCAATTATTTTTCTTTTCTCGCAGTCTTCTGTTGGTAGATTTCACAAAGTTCGAGTTACAGATTACCACGCTCAAAAATTTAGATCAGATTTAAATCGTGTAAATGTGGCATATAATCGGATGGTAGCAGATTTTAACCGAATAAACCCATGGAAAACACTACAACGGTTCTGACAAGCTTCCCTATCCTTTTTTCACTTGGTTGGTCATGCGCATGCGCAAGAACACAGGCTCGTGTCGGTACTTGTAGTTTTAACCGGTCTTTTAACTAACGTTTGCGTTAATGAAAGACTACATTACCCAAATGACAAAAACAAACGACTTTTTAAATTTGTTTTGCTTGCTAAGAAATCATCAAATCCACGACAGAGTTTCATTTTCATTCAACCATTTTTGATTACTATAAATATCCGTTTGTGTTGCGAACTTGCGATAATAGTTAAAAAGCAATCTATTCATGAATTGCTTTTCCTAACCAAATGAAAACACAATAATATAAACAATCCGTGTAAATAATCAGTGTATGGTTCGTTCTTTCTATTTTTAAATGAAAACCAAGCGTCTTGTTTTTCATGCTCTCAATTCTAGTCTCGGATCCGGATCAAAGTAAAAAACGGGCCGAATAATTTTCATTGCTCAGGTTTACTTTTCCAGGTGTTACATTGATATGAGTCCCCCATCTAGATGTGTTCCCGCACCAGTTCGGCAGGGCGGACTCGTTCTAAATCGTTCTCAGAGCTGTATCTGACACACAGCCGTCAGGATAACTGCCTTCTGTATAAAAGTAGAAAATACAACGGAAAAGGATAAACTAATCATGGCAGTCATGTTTGAAAACAATTAGCTAAGGAAGTGAAGTGTATATTTAGCAAGGATGGTAGTACAAAGCAGCACTATCTTGTAACTTTTTGATCTTTGGTTTTTGCTTGTAAAGTTGTAATGTCAGGAAATCGCCACAAGAGGGAGAGTCCATCCATCCATCCATTTTCTGTAGCCGCTTATTCCTCCACAGAGGGTCGCGGGGCAGCTGGTGCCTATCTCCAGCGGTCAAGGGGCGAGAGGCGGGGGACACCCTGGACAGGTCGCCAGTCCATCGCAGGGCCACACAGAGACGAACGAGACAAACAACCACACACCCACTCACACCTAAGGACAATTTACCAGCCCAATTAGCCTGACAGTCATGTCTTTGGGCTGTGGGAGGAAACCGGAGTACCCGGAGGAAACCCACGCACGCACGGGGAGAACATGCAAACTCCACGCAGAGAGGCCGCAGAGCCGGGACGCGAACCCATGACCTCCTTGCTGCGAGGCAACAGTGCTAATTAACTGCGCCACCATGCAGCCCAAGAGGGAGAGTGCTTCTGCTGAAAAAACCTCGCCCTCTTGTGGCGGTTTTCTGATATTACAACTTTATTAGTTTACTGCACGTTCTGTTGGACAAATATATCACAAATGAAATGATCAAAGAATGTAGATAAAGCATAATTTACTTTAATATTAATCTACCTTATATTCAATTTAATACACACTAAATCACTTTAAATTTGAGAAGATCTTTATTTTTAAATGAAGAAATAGATATTTGGAACCACAAACAGGTAGATGAATTTAGCATTGATGACAGTACAAGGCATCTCTCATCCTCTTGTGGCCATAAAGTGAAATTACAACAAACATCATTTGCACTTCTAGTTAAAAAACCCTGAAAAATGTAATATGATGTTTGATTCTTCACTGCTTCTTTAACAATTGCAGTATTTTAAACATATCCTGAGTATGGTTGAATAATGGTTTAAACTGAGAGAATTAGTGTGCTTTAATTTACTGTTTATTTTTCAAGGTTTCTTTTAACTAGACGTGTTAACGTTGTTATTTCACCGTATTGCCACAAGAGGATGACAAACTTCCTTATACTGTCATCAGTGCTAAAAAACTGAAAAACTTCTCTGTAGTTGTAAGAAAAAACCTATTTTGAAGATTGTTGAAATGTCACTATTTCGCCACAAGAGGGCATGATCTGATTATAAGATAAGCCTATTTTGAAGTTTGTTGTAATGTCACTATTTCACCACAAGAGGGCATGATCTGAATGTAAGAAAAGCCTATTTCAAAGTTTGTTGTAATGTCACTATTTCGCCAAAAGTGGGCAACATCAGGACGTAAGAAACGCTTAGTTAGACGTTTGCTGGAATGTCACTATTTCGCCACAAGAGGGCAACATCTGATTGTAAGAAAAGCATAATTTAACATTTGTTGTAATATCACTAAATCACCACAAGAGGGTGGCAGCTGTCCAGCAGCAAAAGCAAAATCATAAAATCACCAGATATTTCACTGCTTCTGGCGTTTGTTCTCATTTCAACAGCTCAGCTGTCATTTATTGTGACCTTTACCTTCGCCCAAAACCAACTTAAAAACAAGATGATAATAATTTATTGTGTTTAATGTTTGAATAAATCATAATATTGCCTCCAAATATCTACTACTTTATTTAAAATTAAATAACTTTTCAAATTTGTAGTGATTTTATGTGTATTAAATTGATCATATGGTGGAATAACATTGGAGTCCATTTTTAAATATATTTTGTTAATTAAATTCTTTGATCATTTGTGTCATTTGTCCAGCAGAACGTGCTGTATATTAATAATGTTGTAATGTCAGGAAACCGCCACAAGAGGGCGAGTGTTGTCAGCAGAAGCAGAAACCAAAGACCAAAAAGTCACAAGATAGTTCACTGCTTTGTACTACCATCCTTGCTAAATACACATAAAATCACTCCAAATTGGAAAAGATCTTTAATTTTAAATAAAGTATTAGATAGATAGGTAATTTTACGATTTATTCAAACATTAGACACAGTAAATTATCATCTTGTCTTTAAGTTGGTTTTGGGCAAAGGTGAAGCTCACATTAAATGACAGCTGACCTGTTTAAGTGAGGACAAACGCCAGAAGCAGTGAAACATCTTGTGATTATATGATCTTTGGCCTCTGCTTTCACTGGACAGCTGCCGCCGTCTTGTGGTGATTTAGTGACATTACAACAACCTTCAAACTAAGCTTTTCTTACAATCAGATGTTGCCCTCTTGTGGCGAAATAGTGACATTAAAACAGCCTTTGAAATACGCTTTTCTTACAATCAGATGCTGCCCTCTTTTGGCGAAATAGTGACATTACAACAAACTTCAAACTAAGCTTTTCTTACAATCAGATGTTGCCCTCTTGTGGCGAAATAGTGACATTACAACAACCTTCGAAATAGGCTTTTCTTACAATCAGATGTTGCCCTCTTGTGGCGAAATAGTGACATTACAACAACCTTTGAAATAGGCTTTACTTACAGTCAGATGTTGCCCTCTTGTGGCGAAATAGTGACATTACAACAACCTTCGAAATAGGCTTTTCTTACAATCAGATGTTGCCCTCTTGTGGCGAAATAGTGACATTACAACAACCTTTGAAATAGGCTTTACTTACAGTCAGATGTTGCCCTCTTGTGGCGAAATAGTGACATTACAACAACCTTCGAAATAGGCTTTTCTTACAATCAGATGTTGCCCTCTTGTGGCGAAATAGTGACATTACAACAACCTTTGAAATAGGCTTTACTTACAGTCAGATGTTGCCCTCTTGTGGCGAAATAGTGACATTACAACAACCTTCGAAATAGGCTTTTCTTACAATCAGATGTTGCCCTCTTGTGGCGAAATAGTGACATTACAACAACCTTTGAAATAGGCTTTTCTTACAATCAGATGTTGCCCTCTTGTGGCGAAATAGTGACATTACAACAACCTTTGAAATAGGCTTTACTTACAATCAGATGTTGCCCTCTTGTGGCGAAATAGTGACATTACAACAACCTTCGAAATAGGCTTTTCTTACAATCAGATGTTGCCCTCTTGTGGCGAAATAGTGACATTACAACAATCTGTAATGTAAATGATGTCTGTTGTAATTTCACTGTATGGCCACAAGAGGGTGAGACCTGCCTTGTACAGTGCTTAAACACAACTGCAACCCTATTCAAAATTAAAGATCTTCTCAAATGTAAAGTGATTTAGTGTGTATTAAATTGAATATAAGGTGGAATAGCATTGGAGTCAATTATAATATATTTTACTTAATTAAATTATTTGATCATTCATGTTATTTGTCCAACAAAGTGTGCAGTAAATAAATAAAGTTGTAGTGTCAGGAAATCGCCACAAGAGGGCGAGTGTTTGTCAGCAGAAGCAGAAATCAAAGACCAAAAAGTCACAAGATAGTTCACTGCTTTGTACTACCATCCTTGCTAAATAAATACACCTCACTTCTGTGGCTAGTTTTTGAAAATTTCTACCTTGATTTATAATGAGCTTCTTGAGAAATTACAGTATTTTACAATATCCTAAATATGGTTGAATAATGGTTTTACATTACAGAATTAGCATTCTTTAATTTACTGTTTATTTTTCAAGGTTTTAGCATTGTAAATAATGTTTGTAGTAATTTCACAATATTGCCACAAACGACAAACGACAGCTGCCTTATAATGTCATTGGTGATTTATTCACTTATCTAGGTTTGTTGTTCTAAATATCTACTACTTTATTTAAAATTATAGATCTTTTCGAATTTGAAGTGATTTAATGTGTAATAAATTGATCATATATTCAATAACATTGAAGTCAATGTATATTTTGTATATTAAGTCAAAATATATTTTATTTAATTACATTCTTTGATCATTTGTGTTTTTTGTCCAACAGAGCGTGCAGTAAACTAATAAAGTTGTAATGTCAGGAAACTGCCACAAGAGGGCGAGATTTTTCAGTTTAAGCACTCGCCCTCTTGTGGCGGTTTTCTGACATTACACCTTTAAAAGCAGAAACCAAACACCAAAAAGTCACAAGATAGTTCACTGCTTTGTACTACCATTCCTGCTAATTGCACCTCACTTCCTTAGCTAGATGTTTTCAAACATTACTGCCATGATTTATAATGAGATTTATCCTTTTCCATTTAACTTTCTACATTATATGGGGGGAACTTAGCTGTTTTTTTAATTATTAAATGGTGGTATAACTTAGTAGTTTTATACCTAATTTAACAACTTTTTTCTGTAGTCCTAAAAGAATGGCTGTACGGGCTGTAATGTCAATAAAACTGCAACAAGAGGGTGACAATTGTCTATCAGTAACAGAAACCAAACATGGCTTGTTTTCGATTATATGTTAGAAGATGAAGAAGGAGGAAAGTTTTATTTATAAAGCGCCTCTCAAGATAATAATCACAAGGTGCTTTACAGATATAAACAGATGTAACAATAGGAAACAAATTATATACAGAGCATTTATTATAATATTACATTGTTGAAATTTTAAACTTAACAGTTTATTTATTTCTGTAGTCTTCAAATGATGGCTATGACTATGATGACTATGTAATGTCACCAAAACGCCACAAGAGGGCAACAGTTGTCAAGCAGATTCACACAGCCAAAGTCTGTCTCTCCTTTACTATTTTGATGTAAACTGACTTTTTTCACTTTAAAGTCTGACAGTGTGGCATGTTTGTGATTAAACGATGGTATGACATTATAGTAGTTTTATGCCTAATTTAACAAAGTTTAGAAAAATGGTTGTAAATGGCAATTGCTGTAATTTCACTCAAAAGCCAATTCAAAACGTGAAAGAAAAGAAAGTAAAAGAAAACAAAATAATTTTGTTTTTTTAAAATAATTGTGCTAATCGCTTTCTAATCACAAAAATTAGTGTAGCCTATAAGCATAATGTGGGTCATTAAAGAATAGCTATCTTAGATCCTAATCGATTCTCATCATGAAATAACCTAGCAAAAATGTTCTTAGTTGATTGTTTTGAACATGAGAGGTCAGACATTGTGAAAAATGCTTTTGGAGTTATCGATTAAGTTATATCTGTGTATTAAGGTGTAACTCTGAACCTAGTAGCCTCAAATAATTTTAATTACTTTCAAAAAGCTTTAAAAACTCTGTGAACTGACTGAAACCTTAACTGACTCACTGGATCAGCTTTATTCCATGACTATTTTTAATTTAGGTGCGTCTTTGCCCATCCCTGCACAGATGTTTGCTTAGCCTTTTTTTCTAGATTGCACATTTTGAAGATAAATTAATAAAATTATGTTGAAATTTGCAGTAATAAATGTGAAGTAACGGTCACAGTCAGCTCAGAGAATAAAATAACTGAGCAGATGTTAATGTTTGTGTGTAATTTATTAAAAGTGTACAATATCACATCATCCACAAGGGGGCAGTAGCACACCACTGATGGCTTTGTGCAGTATTCATCCGTCGTTCATTTAATCTTTGATGTGACCTCGCCTTTCCCACCATCAGTTTAACCAATCAAACAAATGCAGTCAAAAATGACACCAGCTGCGACTTTATTTAAAAGTTTGAACACAGTAATAATAAAAAACACTTGACCGATTGTGATCTTGAAGTCAAAGATTCCTCATTATGCCACCAATGTACAGAAGCCACTTGACAGTTGACATTTGACTTTTAATATTTAAAATTACAAGAGGCAGCAAAGCATACTGATAAACAGCAGTCTGGATAACTTCACACCAAGATAAATGTCTACAGAACAGTTGTGCTGTGAGATTTCTAGATTTAAAGAACTACAGAATCTATTAGAGAACTCACATCCTCTCAATGTTTACGGTCATTTTCTGCATAATCCTTACACACAAACTTCCATTCAAGTTACCAGCTAATGACCTTTGTGTTTTTTGTTTTGAGAAGTAAATTAACAGCAGACATGTTTTTTTTTTCTTAGTTACGCCAAAACTACTTCACTAGCTCTGTGCATGGGTTGTTTTTTTTTTATTATTATTCTCCCAAAATGATGCCCCGTTGCAACAGTAGCACTAAAACAACTCACTGCAATGATCAAAAGGCTTTGGGGTTAGAAACGGACCACCAAGTCACAAGGTATCACACACATACAAGGCTAAATCCAGTAAAGTCATACATCTGATGAAAGCAGCTATATATTCAGAAAGCACTTCAGTTTCCTGCAGTAGTGACCAGCACACTGTGTCTGTTCAAGCTTTGACCAAAAGCTTGGCGTTTATGTTGTCTTGGCTGTTTAGTTGGAACACTTTATTATGCAAGAAAACACTGTACAGTCATTGGGTATGCGCTCGAGCAGAGACGTTTCCCATTAAGTTTTAACAGCTAGCAAGAAAAGAAACCACTCTGCCACACAAAAAATACCATCTCTGATTACACAAACTCAAATCTGTGCATCTATTTTTTCATGAGTTGTATTATTTTTTTTGTTTCGTGATGAGTATTTTTTCCCAGGTCTTGTCATTTCTGGAAAATCTATTCACACATTACCCACTCACTGAGTGATGCAGTAAACATACAAAAATGTCTCATGGCGAATTTGGAAAGAAAAAAAAACAATCAATGTTCTTTTTATTTATAGAAATGTTCATAATGCAACATAAAGCCTGTAGAAAGTCAAGGCGCTATGTTTTGTTGTAGTTATGGTGCAAGACACATGTTCAATTCTAAATGACACTGTAAAACGTCTCTACTGAAAAATCTATTAGCCCCTTTTCCCATAAATGAAGGTATATTCTTTTTTTAAAACCTGAATTCACAGTACAAAAATATAATATGCCTTTGCTAACTGGATTTCATGAAGTCTATGGTAAACAGCAGACTTATGACAGTCTTTCTTAATCCTTCCCAACTGTGAGTCCTTTCTATGATCTTGCAATACCGTTTGGCACTTTGGCACACTATGTACTCATAGACAAACATAAAATTATGGAGTCACTCAAGCATTTATGTGAGGATGTATGTCAACACCTTCAGGAGAGGACCTCTCTGGAATTCCTAACCTCTGCTTTCGTGTGTGGAATGGCAATGTTTGGGGAGGATGACATTTACACATTGTCCCCACGTTGGCTGACTAGACAGCTTCTGCAGACGTTTCAGTTGACACAGACATTGTTACTTTGGCTATTTTCACAGTGGTCTTCACGCAGCTCTCTGCAGCCCTGTTGGCAGAAATGTTGGCGTTCCTGTTCTGGCAGTCTGACTCCAGGCTGTTGTCTAGCTGCTGGGCACTGCCCCTGCAGGCGTTGCAGGAGCTGAGGAAGGCATGCCGTAAGTCCTTGCTCCTCAAGGCGTAGATGATCGGGTTGACGGTGGAGTTGAGCAAACAGAGCATGCTGCAGAATGCAAATACTGTCTTTATGTCATCGTCCATCCTCCAGAAGAGGTCATAGACCATGATGGCAAGCAAAGGGCCCCAACAGATTACCAGTACCACCAGGATAAGAACCAGGGTTTTGGCCAGACGGATGTCCATACGTGCCTGATCAGGGCGTGTGGTCTGCACTTTAGTCCCGTCTGCTGAGTAGACAACGAGGCTCTTCTGGGAGGCACGGCTCAGCATACGCACAGCATGGTGGTGTGCTTTCCACAGGATGTAGATGTAGGCGTAGATGATGAAAAGAACCAGCACGGTGGTTACACTGATCCAGAACATCAGGTAGTTCTCGTCAATGAGGGGGAATATGTCTGAGCAAACAGAATTGAGGCGTTTACAGTTCCAGCCCAGCAGAGGTAGCACTGCAATGATGATGGAGATGGCCCACATCATACTGAAGGCTATGACTGCTTTGGTCCGTGTCACAATGCGCCTGTAGGCGAGAGGCCGGTGTATGGAGATGTAGCGGTCGATAGCAGTAAGGAAAAGGCTCCCAACTGACGCAGTGAACGATGCTGTGACTCCACCCAGCTTGAAGAGAAAAACATTAGGGCTGTCCTTCCTGTGGAAAACGTGGAAGTCCAAAAAGCTGTAGACAAAAATGACACTGCCCAGCAGGTCGGCCACAGCGAGACTGCCGATGAAGTGGTAGGACGGCCGGCAGCGGAGGGTGCGGGACTGCAGTATGACGCAGAGCACCACCAGGTTCTCCAGCACCGTGAAGGTACCCAGAGTCAGAGACATCACAGCCACAGCCAGCTGCTGGCTGGGGGTCAAGATCATGAAACACTCCATGTCCATAAAGTTCTCCCCACATTGTATATTATTAGTCTCATCTCTGATTGTGCTCCGGTTGCCAAACAAGTCAGTGGCATTGGTGGGGAAGAAAGGGATGCCCTTCAGGATGAGCTCTTCATCCGATGGTACTTTGTTTGGGAATGAGTTGCTGCGGAAAGCAGACAGGGGCTTCTGCACAGAGAAGCCTCCCTTGAAGTCTACATCACTGATGGGGTCGTCGTAGTTGGCATCGTTGGAGCCCAGAAACTGTAAACCAGATGTGATAGTCCGGAAGGTGGTGTCCGCCACACCATCAAGCACAGATTTCATGGCTGCGTCTGAGGGTAATACTGCAGTCTAAGATGCCCGGAAAACCTGAAGATCGATAGGAAACATTTCAGACGTATTAATGAAAATCTGGAACAGAGAAACCTTTACTCTGGATTTTCTTTTTGCATCAGACAAATATTTGAGTCTGGATCCTGACTGAGAATTTCAGATGACTTGGAGAGCCCTTCACATTTTAAAATGAAAAAGAACTGATGGTGAAATGTAGTTTCTGCTATTCAGGCGTGTTTTTCTATTTTATACTGACCAGACATACAATCACATTTTGTCAGCTGATGCACTTAAATATTACTTTATAAACACAACAAAACAAACAAAAAAAACTATTTTTTAAAAATCTGTTGGGGTTTAGAACCAAAAACTAAACACACATATAAACATATTAATTACTCTATCATTATAACAGGATCACTACTATCACAACATGTCAATTATCTCATTTGGATGATTTATTAGGTTACATTTAAAATTGGATCTGTTGCACAAATTCACACAAAGATATATTTTCATGCACTAATTTACAAATATAAACCCTTAACAAGTGCGTTTTTTTTTTACCTTACATAATTCTTCCGTGTGTGCAGATTCGCCCTTTATCACCGCGCGTTAATCCAAGTCAGAAGCGCAAATTCAACCATCACCAGTCTGAGTTTTACGCAGAGACACTCGGCGCGCAGAGATCCGCTCAAATAATCACTTTTCTCTGGATTTGTCTCCTTTTTTTCTGTTTGTAAGAGAAGTTTTTTGGGATGTCAGGAGGAGAGTCTTGTAGTTGGAGTGAGCGCGCTCCTCCTGTGGAAACAGGTTGGTGCTGCTGCCGCCGCCTCCAGCGCCTCTCCAGTCTTTTTCTTTGTGTCTTCACTCTTATGAAGCTTCGCATCACCGAACGTCACGTGTTTGCTTATAGAGCTTTGCACGCCCAACCCATGAAGCTGTCAAGTGCGATGCATTATAGGGACAGAGGAGGAACAGAAGGATTCTCACAGCTCCAGCTTGACTGTAAAAGTCAGAAAAACTGTCTCGTTCAGTGAAGTCATTTAAAAAAGCTGCAGCTTCTTTTAGAAATCTCTTGATTTTATTGCTCAGCGACTCAATTTTGCATATATTTCATTATTTATAAAGGAAAAGTGGTAAAATTTATTTTTATTTGTTTGTTATGTGAATAATTTACCAAAATTAACAGGGACAAATAATAAATCTCATCATTTTTATGTTTATTGAGCTGAAAATGATCAAAGAGACACTATTATTTCTTCATGTTTTCTTGTTAAAAATGTATTTCTGCATGTTCTCGGTCACACAGGTCATAAGAAAACAGGGGCTTTAAATAAAAGGCAGCTCCACTTCCTGTTTTGTTCCTTGAAGATGTTTCACCTCTCATCCAAAAGTCTTCTTCACTTCTGATGGGGAGTTTTCATGAGTCACTGACCCCCCCGTCCTTCCAGTGAGTTATTTGGATTGTTGACACTGTGAGTTGTTTACCAGCCTGACCAGCTTGTCAGGTGTTTGATTCGCATCTTTTAAGATGTAAAAGGTGAAACTGCCTGGAGAGGAGAGTCAATACTGAGTTGCAGGTGCAGGATGGGTGAAACCTGAGGCCATGCTTCGTTTTCCTTTCAAGCCATCTTTCCTTTGAGACTAAAACGTGGATCTCACTGTTTTATAAAGAGTGCCCTTAACCTTTGAGGTGGACGTTTGGCTCTTCTGTGCGGTCCAGTGTGTTTGTGGACTAGACTTAAGACACCAAACTGCTCAAGTTGACTCCAAAACAACTCTCATCAAATGAATTTTAGGAAGCAAGTCATCTCTAAAGTCTAAAGCTGATGACTCATGGACACGCCGTCATGTTTTCACACCAGTGTTTCATCTCCTCTGGACCAACCAGCAGTTTATCAGCACATTCAATCAGATTACATGCCAACAAATTAAGAGTCAGATCCTGTTATGAATAACGACAACAAAGACTGGGCCTCTGCAAAAACAGATTCAAGTTGGTGACTCTGAATGATCTAATTTCCATGTATTCAGTTGTTTTTGTTATGCTTATGTCTGTCCAGGGTGTAGAAAAAAGAGAATGCAGGAGCTAAAAGCCTTTTTAAAAAAGATAAGTCAGAACAGATGGGTAAATGTGAATTTCCAGCTACAGGCTGAATGTGAAAGTACCTCTTTTGTGAGTGAAATTAGGCCTCGACTCAATTATCATCACAGGTGCAGTTAATAATTTTGCTCAGACACGGCGGAGATTATTGTCCGAAAGGAACAAAACGTACTATTCCAGAATAATGGTCAGCAAATGACTAGCAGCCATTCACACTCTCATTAATTTAGACTGATAATTACTGGATGGTTTCTAGTTTTCAGATACGTTACTTGTAATTATTCTCTGACACATTTTTCCATTGATAAAACACGTTGTTTACAATCATAATTTAGCTGATTAGACGGAGAAAAGGCTGCTAAATTCAAAGCTGCCCAAAATGACAGCCTTTTTCTTCGATTGGAGCTCCTGTCGCCTAAGTGGCCTGTTTGAGAAAACATCAAAGCAGCGAGAAGAGAGGAGCTCCAGACTAGTGATCATATGGTCAAGGAGAACATGAACCTCGGATGCACTTTGAGTCTGTGATGTTGCAGTGCATCATGCAGCATCCTTTCACTGTTTGTTGTCCTGAATTCCAGGTTATTACATTCCTGGGAATGTCTGCAGATGGGCCATTAAGTGGTTTCATGCAATTAACTCTACAGGGCATGGAAGTGGAGCCTATAGCAGGCCTGATAACTGCTGTGATCTCTATTAAGGGCATTTTCTTTCTAAACAAAGACATCCATATTTTTACTACCTCAGTAATGTAGTTTCTATAGTGTTCCCGTAAAAGCCATTACCACTGCAGACTGCAAGATGGACATTTTGATGTACTGAAAGACTGGCACCAACTTTTGTTTTCCATTTAAATCTTTAAGATATTAAGTTTGGCTTTTTATTAGTGAGGACAAATACAGAGTCCCTCTGGTCTGCAACTGTTGATGACAAATGAGTGTCTGGAATGAGGATTCTTAGTTTCCTTGCCCGAGTTAAAACCCACCAAAATCTCTGGAACTGCTCTTGGGAACTCTTCGTTTTTCCTCGCATGAATTGTTGAGCCTTATTCTTGTGTTGCTGGAGTTTTGAACTATATCCAAAAGTTTGAAAGTAATAATTGCAAGAACACATCTTGCATGGATGCAGCACAAATGTCTCTCAAGTTCCCGATGGACGTTGGGTCAAATTTCTTCAGGAGGTTCCAATGTTGTGCAAATGTTGCAGGAAATTCTCAGAAATACTTCGAGACGTGTGTAACTAAACTGAGAATCAGTTCTAAATGCAAATATCACTAAATGGTTGTGTACATTTGTATTTGTGTACAGGTATTTTCATAAACCATGTTCATATCTGCATGAAATGTTTCTGCAGTCTGGTTAAAACTCTCTCATGTGCAAAGTAAAGACAGTATTTTATGTGGGCTTAGACGTGCAATATCTATAAATATAACATACATCTACCATGAAACATTTACAAAGGTGGTAAAAATAGCATCTCTCAAACTCCTAACTACAAAAGAGAAGTAATAAACTGAATAAATAAATACTTTTAAAGCCATTATTATTGTCATAGCAGTGGATAAGGCAGTGTAACAGACACCACATGCAGCAGTCAGACTTCAGGCAGCAGGTCAGGTTGCCAATCTTACTGTTGTACAGTGACAGTTTCCTCTCACTTGTTTGGCATGCTAACCCGTGAGTTAGCGTTGAGTGATGGCTGAAGCAAAAGCTCGCCGCCATCTGCGTTTCAGTTGTGGTACATCACATTTTGTCCTCCACAGTGACTCACTTTGAGTCTCTGGATCAGAGAAACGAGCTCAGGGGAGATGAAACCGCAGACAGTGGACGGATGTCTTGTGTGATCTCGCTGTAATTTGACTAACTGATTGCTAAGGAGCGCTAAATGTCAAGCGCCTCAGATTAGGTACATTACCGCCCATTGAGGATATTAATATGCAGAGATGGAAAGAAAAAACTTCCATAAACAGACAGACTCAACATTTTATTAGAATTCTGTAACTGAATATTATTTATATTCTCAGTACCAGTATATAAAAATATGAGCGTGATATGGTCACAGTAAATTATATTTTCTGTTTCGTGTGTGTGTGTGTGTGTGTGTGTGTGGTCTATGGTGTTAAAACCTCAGAAGTTTGAGTTCAAGCTTTTCTGGACACTTGGTCACTGATGAATCTTTTAGTTTCATTTATATAATTAGTTGCAGCAGCTCACGCAAAAATCATATGTGCAAATTCTTTCAAAACGTGTTGTTAAGCCAAAACCAGTGGGGGGAGATTTCTGCTGCTGTTCAGTGAACAACTGTTAGTACAGCTGAGCATTTTAGCAAAGGCACATGTTTGATTTATTTAAATGCTTAGTCAATTATTTTATATCTAATTTTGTCTTATAAATAAGTTTTAAAAAGGTGAAATTTAAAACAAAAAAAAGAGAATTTTTTCCCCACTAGTCCAGCTTTCAAAACTTTAATGTCTGCAAAAGGATGCAAGTGCTCACGAGCACTATGTGCTGCCCTCAGCAGGCTTTTACATGTTGATCAATAAAAGAAAAAGGACATCTGAGGACACCTTAAAACACACTGAGATGCTACAGCAGGCAGCATGAGAAAAAAAAGCATTTTCAGGAAAAAGAACTGGAATAGAGCAATCAGATTCATTCAATTTGAATTCTAGGAGGTAAAGTTCTTGTGCTGCATTAGGCTATCGTAGCACAGAAGTTTATGCAAATGTTATTTTATAAACTAAACTAGGGATGTGCTGATACCACTTTTTTCAAAACCGATCCGATCCGATACTTAAATCTGAGTACTCGCCGATACCGAGTACCGATACCGATACTTCTACCAGACAAAAAATGCAACAAATTGGAATACAGGTTTTATTTTTTCTTCTCTGCTTTTTACAACAAATAACTGAGTTAGATAAAAAAATATATATATATATTAATAAAAATTATCACAAAACTAAAATAAGGTGAAAAAAACAATTTTCTGTAATTTCACAGTGAAATTATTGCAGTTTTCCACATTTTAACCAAATAAAATGAACTATTTGGCACCATCTCCAGCTCTCAACCCACACTGTTCCTCTTTAGCTCAATAGCTCCCCCTAGTGTTCAATATAGGAAACTACAATAGAAATCACAAGTCACAGACAGTAGTGATGTGACGTTCATGAACGAACCGAATCTTTTGAATGGCTCTTCACTGTGAACTAGGAGAACCGAGTCTTTGTAGAGAACCGTTCATTTTTTTGTGGGTGACTGTAAGCACTATGCATACCTGCTTTGTATTCACTTTTTAACTTCATGGCGAAACAAACAAAAGCCTGTTAATGCAGGCAGGGGGCCTGAGGGTGAAAGGGAGGGGTGTGGAGAGGAGTTATTGTTGGGAAAGGGCTTGGGTGATGAATCGGTTGGAGGTGTGAATGGCTGTTTTTCAATAGGATGAGTTGAAACTTTCTAGATAACAAAAGAAGTCAAGCTGCCTTCATTGTCAAAGGTGCAGCTGTGCCAATGGGTGTGGCTGTCAGTTGCGAACAGACCACTTATCAGTGTTAATTGGTCCCATCACTAACAGACAGTGAAGCCACTGGTATCGGTTCCTGGTATCGGGTAACTTTAACCGATACCGATACCAGTATCGCTATCGGTTAAGAAATAACATAGAAATAAACATATTTCCTTGTGCAAAACAAACTTTATATCTTCAAAAGTGCAAACAACATATTTTGTCTTTTTCTTCCTTAATGGAGTCACATGTTTAATTCCTAAGTTCTCTTTGATATTTTTTTTATCAGATCATCATCCATACATGTGAAGGGTGACCAATGAAGCAAAATCTATGCAAAAACATTTTTAAGATACCAGTTTTTTGCCCCAACAGTAACATAATGCAGAAGCAATGTGGTGTAAAAAAAAACACATTTCCCCCGCAGTTCAGCTTTTATTAAGGAGGAGGGTTTTTATGGCCTCAGGCAAAAATGATTTCCTGACATTCAGTGGTGCATCACAGTAGACTGAACCAGTGAATGTGACTGACCTATAGAGTGGGCGTGACACCCTGCTCTCTGACACCCCCATCAAGGAGTCGTTACCTGCTTGTTGAGTCTTCCACCACCCTTCAGTCTGCGCCGACCCACAGAACATCCTGAGCTCTTTCTGAGAGATGAAAGACCTGAGGTGGCCATTGTCTGAGTTAAAGAGTACACCGAGAAACACTTCACTTCCACTCCATCACACACTGCTCTGCCTCAGAAGCTCTTCAGAAACAGACTCATTCCATTGTCATCGCCAACCTCCTCTTGAAAGCATCCCTGCATGTAGCCTTTCAACTCTGACATGCAATTATTTAAATTAACTTCACAATAATTATTCTGTTATTGTGCACGAAAATAATACAACCTTTTGTTGCACTGATGTTCTTTTACGCAGCTGTTTTCTCTCTTTGCTTATGGTCTTTAGTTCTTTAGAAGCAAAATAAATAAGGTATTTTTGAGGAGTTTAACCCATAAATTATGTCTCTGCCAAACATCATAGTGATGTTTGATGAAAGGCAGATAGCACGGCCCAGATATCCTGCCTTTTCCCTGCAAATCTTTACACTTTGAAGGCTTTTTCAGGATAAAAATAGCTCCATTCCCTAAATTCCTCACCAACCCAATCCATTTGAGAGGCCACATAAAGCTGAATAAATAAAACCCCCTTGGGGCATCAGCTCAGTTTTCCCCTAACCTGAAACGTCAAATCAACCTTCTCTGAGAAACATGAGAATGAACTTCTCATTCTATTACTAAATAGGCTAAAGCAGCCATTAAAATCATCACATGACCTACGCAGGAGTCAACTCCTCTGAAAATAGGTCACGTATAATAAGTAGACACTTTCATCTTTTTCGCCAGTAAGCATTCTAACTAACTTAGAGCTCATTTTTCTCCCGCGGCGTTTGCTCATAATTCTTTGCGAAATGCTGAGAAAACTATAGAGACAAACGAGCGGCGTCTGGTGCCTCCACAAATAGATAAACACAGCTGCAGCGTGACAAATAACAGTTTACTCCAGCGCCTCTATGAAATATTGTGAACCCCTGCTTGTTTATGCTAAACAATGAATAATCACCTGCAATTATAATGAGCAGATAGGCTTTTAAGAAGTGGTTAATTCAGATTAATTGTGGACAAAATAAAAACATGCTATGTTCTATATTTGGTGTCTGGTTTTCCTCTTTAGGATCCTCCGTTAAGGGTGTCCTGTGTTTAAATAATGTATAATTATTGTCACTAGATATTGAGTTTTATGAATGGATTGTTTGAATTTGACATAATTTGAGAGGATTTATGATCTTACTTCAAAAGACAAACGTAACAAAAAATGTAGAATGAGATTTAGGATTTAAACACTTAAATTTAGATCAGTGGTTCTTAACTGGTCTGGCTTTAGGACCCACCATCCCCCCTTAATAAGCAGTGACCCAAATTGATTTCTTGAATTTATTTAAAGAAATGATGATGCAGTTTTAACCTGAGATAGTAGAGTAGAATACTGCAGTATGCCAAAAAAAAAGTTGAACTATAGACCATCAGGTGGTGGTGCTAGAGAGGGAAACATTTCTCTTTACCTCCAATTAGCTTCATTTTAATTTAAACTAAAAGTCTTCACTTCATTAAATTAAGCTTTTTTAACTAAATCAGACATTTTCAGGCACAAATGTGAACACAAAAAAAAATCAAACCCCTGATATGTTGATACAAAAAGACCGTAAATATGTAGCCCTTGTGAAGAGCACACTTACTATCCCCTATTTAAACTATTCTGTCACTGATTGGAGCATTAAAGGCACACTATGTAACTTTCCCCAAATTTTAAAAACTTTTTCTTGAGCCAGGGCTGCATGGTGGGGCAGTTGTTAGCACTGTTGCCTCGCAGCAAGGAGGTCATGGGTTCGCTTCCCCGGCTGAGTGGCCTCTCTGCGTGGAGTTTGAATGTTCTCCTATGCATGCATAGGTTTTCTCCGGGTCCTCCAGCTTCCTCCCACAGACCAAAAACATGACTGTTAGGTTATTTGGTGACTAAATTGTCCCTAGGTGTGAGTGGGTGTGTGACTGGTTGTTTGTCTTGTTTGTCTCTGTGTGGCCCTGTGATGGACTGGCGACCTGTCCGGGGTGTCCCTCGCCTCTCGCCCCTTGACCGCTGGAGATAGGCACCAGCTCCCTGCAACCCTCTGTGGAGGAAGAAAGTGGATGGATGGATTTTTCTTGAGTCAGTATGTGCTAATATGACCCTTTACAGAGTTAATGAAAGTCTCTCAGCCCCATTGGCTGCTTGTGTCCGTGTTTGCAACTTCTGAGTCTCCGGTCCGGTGCCCTGAATTCTCACAAAGTCACGTATCTAACGAGGATTAGGCTAACCCAATGTGGCTAGCTGTTATGCTATCTTCGAAGTGTTTATATCTCATGATTCCTGCATTTTTAAAAATCTCTCCCTGCTTGAACACAGCTGATTTCTTAGAATGAGTGATGAACCGCTCCAGTAGAAAGCAATGAAGGCTGAGGGGACATTTCAACAGTTAAATTTAAGTGTTTCTGAGCAAAGACAAGGTTAACATTTAAAAAAAGTGATTTAAAATGGACACTAGGGGGTGCTAAAAACAAGCCAAAACTGCATAGTATGCCTTTAATCATGAGGCTGACAGAACAATCAGAACATTTCAATAACAGACATTTCTAGTAGGCAACTTCATCAGTAGTTAAATATGGAAACTTTAAACTTGAAGTGAAAATATGACATAATCTGGAGGAACTACTGTGAAACTAGATGAGTTTTTTTCTCCTGATTAGGGTCTCAAAGTCTAACACATCACTGAGGTTTTTGTCCCCTGAATAGTCAAATTCATCATCTCATATAGTCGGAGTCACATCTGCCTTTTGTCATGAGCAGGTCTTCTTCTATGGTGTGAAACGGCAAGTGTCAAATTGCAATACAGGGCGCCATTGCCACCTACTGTTAAGGAATGAGAGTAAATGTTGCTCTGTTAATTCCCCTCCAACATTTTTTAGCTCAGGCAAAACCACGACCCACTGAAAACAGGATCTTCTGAAATGTTTATTTTAAATAAAGTTTATGAACAATTTATATCTTACCTTTATAGCACTCTGAACTGCCTCAGTTTGGAGAAAAAGGGAATAGTTCTGACCAGACTGACAAGGTAATTGCTAGAAAAAATATAGGGCCAGTCCCTAAGCAGATTACCTGAAAACAATTAATCTGAAAAATGCCACACAGCTTCATGAAACATTATTTATCAAACGTAAACATTCTGTATATATTTTACATACATAATTATTTACCTATTCTCATGCATGGCTTTTGATTTCTTAAAAGTTCTGTTTCTATTTTTTGTTTGAACAAAAAAAAGTCAGATCAATAAAATCAGATAACATCTTGCACCACACCAGTTGCACTGATCTTGTAAATATGCTGCGGATGTCAAGAAGTAAATGCTGTATTGTTCAACTGGCCACAAAATTAAGTCAGAACAGGTGTTTTGGAAGTAGAAACGTTACAAACTACAGGCAGGAGAAAAACCCTCATCAGCAATTGTTTATCTTCATGTTCCTGTATAAAATGCATTAAAGTCGGGCCGTCTCACATGGATGAACACCGCTGTGCTCTGCTCTGCTGCATGAGGACTGAAAATACTCCATTTTCAAGCTGCCTCATACACATTTTATGATTCATAAGTCAAAGCAACCAGTGTGAGTGAACATGCTGCATTCTGAGCAAAAAACTGAGAATCATAAAGAAAGTTTCACACAAACAGCTGCATGTATCTATACATCCTGCAGATTTACTGCAGGTTAAATCAATTTAGATATTCTGGTTTTTGTTATTTGATCTTGCAGCTAATAAAAACTCATCATGTGATCTTTTCTTGCTTTGTATCTTTTTTTAAAGTATGAAATAACATTTTGTGTTTATGCAACGGTGTCTTTGTTAGACAGTGAAACTCCTTTATTCAGACGAATCACAGACAAGCAACACAACACACACACATGCCAGGAAGGATTATTAAAAAAGTAAAATAATATAGTCTGAGAGGAATGCAGCAGCTCTTCTTCCTCTCATAAGTTTCTGATGCACTGAGCTTCTACAAAACCAATATCTTGCAAAATAAAAACCACACACTAAAAAACACAAAACACAGAGATTTTCACATTATGTTTGACTTTTTTTTCTTGAAGAGAGCATCAGCTGTTGATATTTATGTGTTTTGTCACCTTGTCTTATTTTAATGCATCCATTACAGGTAACACCTGTTGACAAAAGAGACATTTAGGACATTTAAATAGGAATTAAAATGATTAATTCTACAAGTGATGCAAGGCTGACAGCAACAGGTGAAAGTAGTAATTTTGTTTAAAAAAATAATGAAATAAAAAATAAAAATAGAATGAGCCTTTAAGCTGCAAAAAGGACATAACTGAGCTGATTTAAAGAAACTTTTAATGTGTAATCACAGTGATCCGGCTCTCATCTTGACAAAGCAGCGAGCACTCTGAGGATTGTGTTTCAGTGATTCCTCCAGTGCATCTAAAACAATACAACACTGCTCTGTGTGAAAATCTCCAGAAAGTACAGGAGGAGGCCTCGGCTAACGCCTGAATTATTGACCAGCCGACAGACAGACAGACAGTTTCTGTCCTGTCAAATACTCACATGACTCTTCAGCTTGGGGGTGTATCAGAGAGTTAGCAGACCACAAAGACACCTGGTGTGGAAAGATGACATTTTACTGAGTGTGAATGAGACAAAGGATACACAGGAGGAGCAGACACCCGAGAGCTCACCTAACAGATTTCATTTAAATTAAACACAAAAAGCTTCGAGTTGCTTCTGTTTCTTCAGAGCTCACATCAGTAAGTGACATAACATTTAAAAAGGATTGTTGACTGCATATTTTCTCCATACTTTTAGAAGCGTTTAAAGCAGTAGCCTATGTTGGCGCTGATTGCATGTTTTATCCAGTCAAGGCTGGTCTCCACCACTGTTATTTTGTGGCTCAGAAGCTGAAAAGCTCAGGAACTGCTTTTCCTCTAAGCTCTGGAGGAGAGCGCAATTTTCTCTCCAGATGTCTGTTGGGGCTGCAGCATCAGAACCAGTAGCTCTAAGAAATTGATGGTTTTTAAAAGAAAAGGGTTGGCTCTGGGATGCTCATAGAGCTGATAGTGAAGAAGAATGCAGCACAAACTGTTCCACTTAACGGACAACACCACACTGTCTGCACAGTGCTCTGAGGAACCCACAGAGAACCTTCAAGACTTCTGACTTCCTCACCTCGGCCGCAACTCAGGAGGTTATTCAAGCAGAAAAACAATCTAAGATATTTTGTGCAGAATACAACACTCCTTTTGGAGGAAATATTATTCTTATATTTCTTTTTTATTCTGCCCTTTAATTACATTACATTTGATTTGCATATCACTAAAGAACATTTGATAAAGTTGAACTAAAATAAACACTTTGCAGCATGTACAGAAGTACACAAAACAATTATACTTTCATAGTTATTTAAAATCAATGCTCAGAATACCAAAAGATATATTGTCTGCACAATATTTATTTATTGAAGGATGTGCATGATTTTCTTTTATTCAATTTTTAATAAAAATGTCCTAGGGAAACGCTGAAAAGCAAACAAACACTTTTTTGATTATCCTATTTTCTAAGTCTGGCCATTTTAAAAAACTTCTAGACTAAAAAAGCTTTCAAAGATCGTTTCCTTTTTTCTGATGGAACAAAATCTATTGTTTTTGTTCACATTCATGAAGGGAAAATGGTATTTTTTTAGGATAGGCAGAAAATGGATCAACTTAAATGTTTTTTTATATATTTGCTTGTCTTTGGGGCTCAACAATAATTACATATTTCAGAAATGGAAAAAAAAAAACTTTAATTTTTGCATCTGTAGTGGAAGTATTAGTGTATAGTACTAAAATTTAGGATATTACTCCTAAAGCAACACTAGAGGAAAAACATGACACTGTGTTTTATGCACAGCACACAAGCAACATAATTTAGTTCCTTTGGTTAGTTTGGACTGTGATCTTCAATTTTCCCCAAAGCTGTTAGCATTTTTACTTTTCACATAAAAACCTCTGAGTGTTTTACTCAGATAAGACAGGACAACATCCCTCTCATTTAACAAATACTGTGAAACGGATGGGCTGCAGCTCAGGCTTTGTGTGCAGAGGGACGCCTGCAGGATGCCACCTGCCTGGAAAAGCTCCAGGTGAGGCTGAAATCAGGACTGTGCATCCCGTTTGAGACGGGCAGGCTGGAGGCTTCGACTCATTAAATCTCACCACTCAAAGGTGCATGTGAAGAATCACAAGTACTAGATTAGTCAGTGGATGGAGGAGAAAGTCAATCAGTAGTGTGCAGATTTGATTCTGACAGGAAATCTTTTCCTTTCACAAAACGCTGTTAAAACATCTTGTGTTTAGATGCAGGAATGTAAATGATATTCAGGTTTAATTGACACTTTCTCAGTGTAATCACAGAGTTGAACACCCACAGGCGATGATGAATTACTCCCGTTATTCAAATAGGATCACAGCGAATGTTTACCGGAAAACAAAAACTCTCCTGAGTGAACTAATGACTAGATATCCCCAGCTCTCCCACCTAAAACGATTAAAATATTCCCATTAGTTTAAGATCTACAGACGTCATTACTGACTAATAAGAACTGATAAAATATATTACGATGATAATAACAGAATGTAAGGAACTATAACTTCAATGGATGTTATTTTCTCATATTGTGAAATAAAAGTGGAAGCTGGAAAAGAACTGACAGCAGCTACAAAGAGAAGGTTTTTAAATTTTGTCCAAATTTTAAATAATAACATTTTTAAATGAGAAAAACATAATTACACTGACACAGGAAGTGTACCAGTAGTACTAAAGCCTAGACTCTGACCTTACCTTCCTGTCTGTCTGTGAAGTGCAAACATCCCATATCCTCCCTGAACTTGTTCGACTGTCTCCGATACTCTGTTGGCATGACAACCAGTGAGGATTGAAAAGGATGGTCACATGACATAGCCAAGGTTGAACACAGACAAAACAAGAGAACATAATCACTTCTTCTGCAGGGGAATGACTTCATAACACACAGTGTTGCACCTAAAAAGGGGCCAATAACAAGATGTTCTGTGCTAATTATCCCAGGGACATCCAGTGGGTGCGAGCGAGCCTCCTCTGCTGCACAAAGCCGAGGTGGGTGTATCCTCCAGCCCAGCACATCGTGATCTGACAAGTGTTTCTGAACTGCACACAAGCTACGCGCTACTGCACCTTGGGGACACGATGAGACAAACAACGAATGGAGACCGAGCTGAAACTGGGAATCGCCTGCGATTGGAACCGAGGCTGAGCCTGGGCGTCATGGTAACGGAGTCCCTTTGAATGAGATGTTGGTGTTGCTGCATCATGTGGAGGAACAGCAGGCCTCTGGACAGATCAGCTCATGAGAGCGGATCCAAAACGAAGTGTGAGCTCCGAGGAGCTGCAGTCATTCACGCGACTGTTCAACATCTGTCCTCCGAGAGCTACCACACACACACACACACACACACACACACATACACACACACACATTGTCCAGGACTCATCGGTCAACAACACTCGCTAAATTTTCATTCCTACAGTTTAATTCTGGCATAGCTATTGATGATACCTTGTGATATTAACCGATTTGAGGCGAGACTCTCGTTTATCGGTTGATCAACCGCAGCATTTAAAATAAAAAGTGATCATTTCTGCTGGGAAAGTGGCAGAAATATCCTACAGCCCAGAGGCACGTCTACACAAGGTTTTAATGGCAACACAAGCAGCTGCTGTTATGAATCATTTATCACAGCTGTTTTTGGTGGAAAAACAAATATATGATATTAGTAGCTGTTGTTAAATTTAATTAAATTATAAGAGATTATCCTCAGACCTCTCCCTTGGTGTGTCACAACATTCAGTGGGGTCCTGACCTCAATTTAGGAAACAACTGCTCCAAAATGACGTGCAAATACTTTCTGATATGATGCTCCTATTATAAGCAAAGTCAAACTCAAATTATGATCATATTTGATCATGTTCCTTCTTACTTTGCTGTATTTTCAGAGCTGACATCAGTATTCACTGCATCTTCACTGTGTCCTGGAATGATTTATACCAGCTGATTACAATTTCCATCCACATCCAGAGTGAAAAATGTGATTTTGCCGTGATGAGGTGACAATGACGACAAGAGCAACTCTAATTACTTCATTAGGGTTCAACCTGAATGCTGCAGTAGGAGCAGACACAATAATCTAAACGAGTCAAGAAGGTTTAAAGGAAAACACCAGATTTTCACCAGCAGATACACAAAGTCACAAATGAATGGTTTGATGTTGTGATGGAGGGAAGACTTAGAGAACACACAGAAGAGTAACTTATGGCACTTACAACATTCTTATTTGTTGTTGAGCTCCGCTTTCAGCCTCTGACTAAAGCAGTTCAAGAGTTAGTGCAGTATATGAACGATAGATAAGGTGAAAAACTTTAAAAATCTCACGAGACATGTAAAAAAACTAACTTCTGATGAGGAGAAAGATTTGTCATGCATGCATTTTATGAAAAAAAAGAAGAAGAAGAAGCTAAAATGCAAAACGAGTGGGAGGTGTTGTCTAACACGGAGTTTAAATTGGTGATGGCTGGTGTGGGAAGACGGCTAAAGATGTGACTGATGGACAAGACGGAGGAGGGGGGAGACAAAACTGTCATCGCCCCCTCCGAATATTAACATCTTCAACAGAATATGTGCACAAAACTGTCACAATGTAGACACTTGTTCTTCTCCAAAGCAGAGAGGAGGATGAGGAGGTCTGACACCGTTTCATAAAACTTCGGTGGAGCTGACAAAAGAAAAGTTGAAGGTGCTCATTTATCAGGACTATAAAAAGCATGAAAACTTTGTCCATATCAATGTTTTATGAAAAATCTCTGCAGGGCTGGAGACAGAAAACTATATGCATAATTATAACGTTTAAGAAAACTTTATGTTTAAAATTCAAGCCTTTGATGCAATTCTTTTCTCAGATTAATTGGAACTCAATCAAAGCCTCTATAAGGAGAATCTCTCCTAACAGGTGGCAGCAGCTCTGAGATATGTGTTATCTGATGAGCTGCATAGCCGAGATAAGACACTGCTACCATCAGGATCTGATTATTCTTAGAGGCAGAAGTTTGTGGACCAAACTTTACATCAGCAAGAAAAATATATTACATGAAGCAATTTAAAAAAAATAATCACATAAAAGAAAGTATTTGAATGTAATTCTCTTTTTTCCCCTAAAAACGACTTTTAGTGAAAACCTCAGCTTTAACTTTCTTCTTCTGCAAACTTTTGCAATCAGCCTCTTCAGTTTTTTAAATCTCTTCATCATGCATCCCAAAACAACTGGTGCATTTATTTATTATATGTTTATGGTGCAGGTTTTTCTCACACAATAATTAGCTTGCAAAAAATATGTCCAAGTTTATGTGTAAATCTGAGCAAACACATTTGTGACTTCTAATAAAACAAAACAAATTTGAGGTGAATAGAAGAAAACTGCATTATTAAAGACTGTGCAAACATTTTAACATGGTCTTGATTATTTGTTTCTTATATTTTAAAGATTTTTTTCAAAAGTTTATGTTGGATTTAAAGACTGATGTAATGAACCTTGAGCTTTATATTCTAGATGCTCCAAACATTATTTTTGTGCTTTAATTTTGACAACATTCTTCAGTAAAGAAACATAATAACATATATGAAAGCTCAGTAATTCTATTTATATGAGCTAATTCTGGACCTGCTGTGCTGTAACAGATCAGAACCAGCGCTGTAAATGAAGTGTTCTAATAGGAATAAATCAAACTGGATTTATTAAGCGGTCATTAAGCACTCACTGCAGCTGACGTGTCACTATTCAACTGTAATTACTCTAAGAGTCTGTAGAATGTTGTTTGAAAGGATCTCACACGATACAGAGATGATGCTTGATGTGAATGATATATTTATTAAGTTAAAAAAATGTGTTTCTAACCCCTTATTAGAGCTGTTTCTCATTTATGACTAGATGCTATTTTGTTTTAGGTCATAAATCTGCCTGTTTCTCCAGAATTTATTTGAAAAGGCTTATGGAATTTTTCAAACAGAGCACAGACTGACTTTATGACACAAGTTCATTCATCTGAAAGATATTTAGTGCCATATCCGCTAATGTACCACCATGGATGCTAAACAAGTGCGCGTCTGTTTACTGTGAGTCACAGGACGCTCTTTGATGTGGCGGTGGCAAATATTGTCAGGAAATTCAGCCTCTTAAATCCTTACAAATAATGCTGTAACTCAGATCAGCCACGCTTTGTGTCTCGGCCCTGCTCAGATTGACAAAGAGCTCGTACAAAGGCTTTTCTTTACTCTCTTCACTGAAGCTTGCATTTCAAAGCTTTTCCTCTAGCTCCATTATATCAATTACAAACACCCCCTCACACTAAAATTCTGACTCCATTTTCTGCTCTTGGGTTGCAAAAAAAAAAAATTAAATGCATAATTACAAATAACAGCTGGAAAGCAATTTGCAACATCCATTTTCTCTTCTGCCGTGCTGCCAAATGGACTCATTTCAAGTCACAAAATGTCTCGTTTGATGTATGGAATATTAAACAACTGTTGCGGGATTTTTTTTTCTTTTGGGTCTGAGTTTTCAACATATAAAACATGAAAAAAAATAATTTCTGCTATTTGGAAAAACACAGGCATCTCTCGTTTTTAGTTTGTTCCTTTAAATGTTATAGCTTTTGTATTTATTATGTTGACTGGGCAGCAGTTTGGGTGATGCTAACCAAGTGATACTGCTGTATATCGTCATTTAAGTTTAATTCTATGTGTTATGTCTGTCTTTTAAGATGTAACATTTAATTTAAGGTCAATATTAGCTGGCTACCTTTTCAAAATTAGCTAGTATCTACAAGCTAGCTTATTTCATGCTAGGTTTAGGCCTCAAAGATATTTCTTTAGGTTTAGAAAACAAAATTATCAAGTTTTGCTTACAGAACCACAACTTTTTAAAATTACATTTAGGTTTATACTAAATATTTAGGTTCTTTAAAATGATTAGCCTAAATAAGAAAACTAATTGGGCAGGATAAGCTATCAATGCTATTTGGCTAGGCTCAGGTAGAACGTTATTAGGCAACATGTAGTTAGCTTTGGTTAAACATGTGCAATACTTCAGGAAGGTCAGGGAAACAAATAAACTGGATGACATTTGAACAAAATGTGGAGGGGGGGGGGGTGTTGATGATGGTGACGAAGATAAGCTGTTGCTTATCGCTCCTCGCTTAAGAGGCGTGACGATCAAGGTGTTCTGATCGCTCCTGACTGAACACCGTTAGTATTACCGTTCATTAGCTCGTACAAAAGTCCCAAACAACACGTTACCTTAGACAGAAATATGAGTCTGGTTGCTCCATCAAAGCGAACATCAGCTGACAGAGAGGGATGGAGGAGCCGCTCCGCTCCGCATGCACAGCAGAGAATAGATCAGAAATTGATCAGTGATCCTTTGTTCTGGTCAACTTAAATGACTAATTCTGATAGAGAGAACTTGATATGTGATGACAAAATGAACGTCTTTCTCAGAGGGGAATTATCAGCAGAATCAGAGCGTACGAGCACAGGATGTCGGGGAGGGTTTAGCAAACACGTGAGCGCTGCTGGATCCGTGAACCGTGTCCCGAAACAAAGAGGGCGATCGGTATGGATCACGGATCTATTGTGACCCGTTGCACCCCTCCTGGGCATGTGTGAGTGGCGTGCGTGGGTTGTGATTGTGTGTGTGTTAAAGCGCATGTCAAAGGAGCTATTTGTGATGGTTTTTCTCAATAAATACATTATAAATCAAAGAAATAGGCTAAATCCCATTAGTCCTATATGAAACATTGTAGACCTATAGCTGCCCTTTCAATAATCCCTCTTCAGTCGTGCAGCTCTGTACGTTTTGTGTCTGCTGGCTTTAGAGGAAGCCTGACTGGCTCTCCTCTCCCCCTGTGATGTTGACGGGAACCCTTAACGTCTTTTCTGTTCAGTCGCCAACTCAGGGATGTGAGTTCCTTTCATGCTGTACTGCAGCTTATTGATCTCTGCCTGTGTTGGTTTTGTTTAAAAAATAAACTATTGCTGTAGGACACGGCTGGCTAGGTGATGGCTTTGAATGATGTGAAAAATCAAAATGATAGGCCGTTAGGAGACGAGTCTTTGTTGCTCTATGCTGGTGACTGAGATTTATATCCAATAATAAATGTTAACTGTTGACACAAAATGACCAGTCAGCTTTCTGAAAGGTGAACCAAAAACAAGTCATGATTTAACTCCAAGATAAATCCCCAAGACTCCCATTCACATAAATTAAAACACAGATGGGACTCATTAGTTTTTCACTGCCACATCAAAAATGATGCTCCTTAGCTCTGGCTACAGGAGGATGCTGTGATAACAGCTTTAGGGCAACAGAAGCAAAAACATAGCTGCTCGATTTACAAAATCTTACTGTAGAGATAAAACAGTGAAGCTATTTAAAGCTGTGCTTTAATACGATTTCAGCAACACATTTTCAGCTAATAAGATTATAGATTGCTAACAAATTGCACCAACTGCATGGCTAAATACAACTAAAACTATTATTTCACAACATGATCTCAGTTTAACACACTGGCTTAAGGTGATGGGTCATTTTCTTCTATAATTTCAAAGCTAATCATAAGTTATAAAACATGGGTGAAAGAGAGGATGTCTAAGTGAAAATTCAAAGTAAAATTCCTCATCAGATGCTTTGTTGAAATGTTTCTCTCTCAGTCATTTCATGGAATGACTCGGGTTTTGTTTTCCAGCAGCATCGACTCTCTGCAGGAGCTGAAAGAACCGAGATATGATTTCTAATGACTCGTCTGTTGTGGTTTTTTAATGTGCATCAGTCTGTGTAATGTGCAGACACATCTGCATGAGCCTCTTTAGTGAATGGACTGTGGTGTCAGCTGAGGCAGCATGGAGCATAAAAGGAGCTTCAGAAACATAGATTGCAAAATCTAATGAGTGAAGCAGAGCAAATCAATAACCTAAACATATTTTATATGATCAATATTGTGTCTCAGGGTGGCATCGAGTGAAGCTTCGCAGAGACAAAGAGACAGAAAAGATTACACACACACACACGTGTCCTGTGTCAGCTCGTTAAGATTGCTGTCTTGTTTCAGGAGCTTTTGTTGAGTCCATTACCTTCACAGCTCCTCATTGGACACGAACCTGCTCTCCCTCCGCTTCACCGTCTCCGTTTCCCTCAACTTAATGAGGTGTGGCAAAATGAGACCATGCCTTCTGGCTTTTTCAGCATGACTGGGAAAAAGTTAAGTTCAGGAATAATCCCTTTGAGCGAGAACTTGAGTATTATCACGCCATCTCTCTTTTTTTTTTTTTTTACGCACAGCAAAACGCAGCATGAGGTCCTGCAGCTAGATCATCTGAAAAATTACTTTTGCTGTGACAAAACCCTCCCTTCTCTCGTTCCTCACCTCCACCAAATCCAGTTTATTCATTTCAAAACTATTTTTCTGCTTCCCTGGATAAGACAGACTGGATATATTCAAGATCCAGTCGAAGGAACAGTTTACTGTTTTAGATTTGAGATTTATCTACAAAAAATCTGGGATGATTATAAATATACGACAAAGCAGCAAACACAAGGCGAAGCAGTATTTGATCCCCATGCAGGAAAGATGTGGGACATTATTAAAATAAGGAGTAAATGAGTTTCAGGAGAATATCTGGTGCTCTTTTTGGAGGTTTTACAGGATTACTCTGTTCTGGAGGCAATAAAGAGGTGAAGAAAAGAACAGAAATAATGTTAATACAACAGATCTGCAGGCTGCAGTCCAAATGTTTTAGTTTCCAGCAGCAGTTTAAGCCTGAATATAATATTAGAGTCATTACAGACTCTTTTGATGCTGCTAACTGTGCACCAATCATCAGCTCCTCCAGTCCAGAACATGTCCTTGGGTAACAGAACAAGGAGTAACAAAAATTGAATTTGATTAAAAAAATCATAAATCCTTTTCAGGTGCAGCCTCTGATAATAGTTTAAACACATCTGCTTCAAGATTTTTTTTGCAAAAGTAATTTGTGCCTTTTTAAAATTTGTCAACAAGAAAATGAAGGCGGTTTTTATGTAAATAAAACTGAAATAAAATCTACGCTACATATTGGACTTTCTTAATAAAGAATAAAAATCAAACAGACTCCACTGATGTTTATTTTTGCTCATTTTACAGAATCACTACAGCCGTACATCAAATGGAAATATTTATAACGCAGACTCTTGTCTGAACTTGTTTTTGTTCTTTTTCGGAGTTCTCCCCAGCTGCACTGCAACTTTTTGTCTTTATTGCACCAAAGAAGAAGAAAAATAAATGTTTAATATGAATGAAATGAAGGCTTTCTTGGCTTTAACCATCAACCTTATTCTGAAGCTACCTGGACAACGTCGCCACTTAATGGTTTTGTTTAGTAGTTGACAGGTGAGATCTGTTCATTTCATCAAGACAAACAGAAGTTGGCTGCTAATTTAGATCATGAGGATTTTGCATTTGGAGAATTTCAAGATCCTTTGGTTTCGTTGAGAAAATCAAGAAAATGGAAATTGAGTTAGGATGAGTTTCCTTTGCTGCAAGGAATCAATTCCTTAGAATAACCGGCCTCAGAAATCACAGCTCTCATGACTAAAATCAGCTCATTTAAACATTTGAAGCAGCTAAACTGTTTCTGCATCAAGTAACCAGAATATCATTGCTGTCAGGCTTTATTTTTCATCACTTTCATGTTTTTATATAAATCAGCTCTACTGATATTCTCATCTATCAGTGGTTTTATGGATCCCTTTTCAAAGAAAAGCATCAAAATGAGCTTGTGAATTTGTGACCACCCAGGATTTATTGTTGCACTTTTGGAAACAGACAGTGATGGTTGAGGTGATGCAAATAAATACTGTTAGGAAAAGCAATGGGACATCTGACCAGCTGACATCTGCTTGTGTCTTTGAAAAATGCGACAGAGAATCTGCTCGACATTCTGCAGTGACTTCAGTTGTTTTTTCAGGGGGAAATGATCCAAAACTCACCTACAGCTTCTGTTTGTTGACAAAGTGATGCATGTGATGAACTGACTCCCACAGTCACCAATTCTGAAGTAGAATCAGACTGCAGGGTAAAGAAAAACAGAAATCACTTAGCATGCCGAAATGCTGTTTCAAGGTTGTCTAATTTTCCACTTTATTGTTTGTGCTGATCAGGTGTAGGTAAAAAATAAAAATAGAATCAAGTGTGCAGCTCAGATATGTGCACCTTATTCTCTTCTATTTTTCCCTTCATGCATCAGTTTCAACTTGATTAAACCTTTCCTGTCAGGAGGATGTGAGCTACAGCAGCAAACCATTGAGCGAGACATCAAGAAACATTTTCTGGGAGTGTGTGAAAATTCTTTGCTTTGAAATGTTTTTTTTTTAATAATCAAAGAGAAAAAAACAAGGTTTATACAGAGAGTATATAAATATATAAAATATCTTTCAGACACCATGTCAAAACTGAGTCTGACACACCTGCCTTCTGAGATCCACCAGCGAGAACATGGTAAAGACTCCATTCAGAGGAAAATACTCATCAGCCTGAAGGCTAAAAGCAGCAGAAGAACACAGTGATGGTTCATTTATTCTCACATGTAGGAGAAATGTTTGCTGCAGGGAAGCAGGGATGTTCTGATTTTCATATTTGCAATTACAAGGTCTACAAAGCAGCGACATGCAGGAAAGCATCCTGCTGGCTACAGCAGGCAGCTGAAGTGTCATCATTACCTGTCAGAGTGGTTTTCTCAGGAGGATCTGAACACGGGTTTAATATTAAATAACGACCTTGATCGATCGAACTCAACTAATTCAGGCTCAAAACACGGAGATCAACTGGTTACTTTTTCTCTTGCTTTGTTGTTGTTGTTTACATCTTTATGATAGTCACCTCATTTTAGTCATTTTTCAATTGATCTCTTAATACTTCAGTTCTGAAAACCAACTTTATTTTTTTTATATTTTGCATCCAAAAGGCAAGTTTTGTGATCTTAACTGATCTTAATCAACAGTTCTCTGTTTTTTTTTTTGCAGGTATTAGAAGTAAAGCATGAAGAAATGTTAGCCGAGTCATGAGTTTTACTCAGTACTATACTTGTATATTGGTGGTGTAGTAACAGGTGAAGTGGATCATTAATGTACTTCCTGCTGTTCAGCTCTCTCTCCGCTGATGTAACCATCTCATGTTCTGGAAACAAAGGTACCGTAATTTCCGGGCTATAAGGCGCACCTGAATATAAGCCGCAGCAGCTAAATTTGGGGGAAATTGCAGATTTGTCCACACATAAGCCGCACCTAACTATAAGCCGCGGGTGTTTTAATGTTTAGTTACCATATGTATGTGTGTGTGGGAGGCCACTTAGAGGCTACTCTCACACCCACATACCTTTGTCTGTTTGTATGTGAATATGGTTGTTGTCTGCTCTGAGGACACAGCCTACTGTTCGTATGTAAATGTTTTACCACCTTGGGCAGCTACTGATTGCTGCTTGAACTGAGAGAAAGCCGGAGCGGCCCAACCGGTTCCAGCAGCACTAGCTGGCCTCACTGTTCCTTAATGTTTAATTACTCTATATATGAGTTCCTGCTACCACAGAGGGGATTGTTGGGACAGAGATGACTGTTTGGGAACTATTGTATCAAAAATAAGCAGCCTACCGTGTCATCGTCTTCCTCCTCCTGCGTACTAAAACCACCAAAATCCTCATCGTCAGTGTCAGAAATGAACAGGTCCAGAATCGCCTCCTCAGCCAGTCTCTCTCCTTTGTTGTCCCTCTAAAAACCAATAAAATCCTCTTCCTCTTCATCAGTTTCGGAGTAAAACAGCCTCCGAACGAGGGCTCCATAAGCTATTGCGTAATCCTCTAATATGGCCACGCGTCGCGTTTGTGCATGCGCACGTAATGAACGTGACTGCGAGGTAAACGCACGTACGTAAAACACGCAAAAGCTTTATGAATCGCGGTCACGTAAATTACGTGCGCATGCGCAAATGCGACACACGGCCATAGAAGTGGATTGCGCAATAGCTGATTGAGCCGTTCGGAGGCTGTTTGATTCAGACACTGACAAAGAGGAAGAGGATTTTATTGGTTTTCAGAGCGACAACAAAGGAGAGAGACTGGCTGATGAGGCGATTCTGGGCCTGTTCGTTTCTGACACTGACAAAGAGGATTTTGATGGTTTTAGCACGCAGGAGGAGGAAGACATAACAAGGTAGGCTGCTTATTTTGATACAGCAGTTCCCAAACAGTCATCTCTTACTCTCCATCATCATCACGCAGCAGTCCAGTTTTTCAAAACATACTTTGTTGTGCGCTGGTGCTTTGATAGCGCCCCCTTGGTAGCCGTTAGCTGAGCCACAGATAAGCCGCACCGTTGTTTAAGGCGCAGGGTCCAAAGCAAGGGAAAAAAGTAGCGGCTTATAGTCCGGAAATTACGGTAATGTTTGGTGAAGTTACTCTGGAACATTTGGGACACGGCTCCAGCCCTGACGTTAAAAGAGCTCTCCACCTCTTCAGCACTTCATATTCATGAAGCCCACAGGCTGAAAGAGTAAAGTCATAACTGGTAGACTTCTCATAACTTTTAGTCTGCAGCGTGATGCACGAGTTTCAGAAGCCGTTTTGCATTAAGGTGAAAAAATCATTCCGCGCCGGTGATCGCTGGAAGTCCTGGTAGGCAGCCATAGATCATTACTGTTATTTACAGCCTCTTTACCTGCCTGCATGTTTTTTTTACAGAGGATGCAGAATAGGTTTAAACTTTTTTGTCCCTCCAGCTCTTTCTTTTTCACTCTTGACAGAAAAGTGCCAGCACTGTTGGAGCAGGAGTGGTGCAGATAATGTTAAAAAGAAAAAAATCTCATGAGAAAGAAACAAAAATGTATGTATGGTGTCATCAAGTCAAGATCTTCTATCAGGACAGTCGAGGGTGACGTGACTGAGATGACAGTCAGCTCCTCTGAATCTTTTGAATTTGCTCTTCGTATCGATGATTTCTCCACTAGTGACAGTAGATCAGAGCTTTGGAGCATTAAAGTGTTTGAGAACCCTGATAATGAAAGGCTCCATCAGACAGCCTAAACACAACCATCACTGTGTTTTAAAGGAGAGTTTTAAAAGCAGAGTGGGCACATTAAATGACTCAAACATTTAGAACAACAGAAGCCACGAAACAAAAAGAAAATAGCAGTGAAGTGAACTGATTCTCTGAGCTGACAGACATAAGCTGACATTAACGGATTGTAGCAGAAAAAAGCAAAGGATTCTGACTGCAGTAGCCAAACGTGATGCGATTTAATGCTGATTACAGCGAATGTTGATGGAGACGTGCTGTGAATGAATCACTGAAGTCCTCTTTGGGTTGTTCAACAGCACAAATTTAATAAAATATTTAGAAAAAGGCCCTGACCTTTTTAGAGGTAATGCAGTCGTGTAGGCTTTTCATTTTTTCCACCACGCTTCATCCAGTCACTGTGGGACAGGAGAGGAAAAGTTCAACCCCACAAATTAAATATACATATCTATCCTCTGGCCTGTGATGCTATTTAGCCATTGAGAAGAGCCTGGTGGGAGCCGTGTTATGGAGGAAACAACCAAAGAGGATGGACAGCGCTCAGATTTCTAATTTAAATACAAGAAAAAGATAAACTAAGATCAAATCTGGTATGAAAGGCAGTGGGGTGATATGCAGTTCTGCTTTTCATGAAGATTCCTATGCATCAAAAGTCTTGACATTTTACACAAACTTTAAAAAATGATGACAAATTTCTTTGTGACTAATTTAAACCATTTGCAAGAGATTGTAGGTCTTATTTTGTTTGTGCCAGTCAGTGTTTATTGCAGTAATTTGTAAAATGTCATCTTTAGCTGTTTCACAACTTGTGTCTTTTTGCATTGATTCATGGTTTATTTGTGTTAAACTTTGGCCTTTTGTGCACCTTATTTTGGCTTTTGTTTGAAGTATTTGGCTATTTTGACCTCTGTTATTTTGTTAAACCGTTTAATGTTTATGAAAAATCTTTTAGCAGTTCTATAGTAGGTAATCATTTAATTTTTGGTTAGTTTTTATCTTTATGTGGCCTTTTTTGGTTGTTTATTGTCAGTTTCTATGCTTCTCATTTAAGTTGTTTCCCCTTTATAAACATATACTTTACTTAGTAAATGTTTTAAACCACCCTACTTTTTTATTTTTGCTTACGAGAAGACTTTAATTTAATCTCCTGTATTCCAGGTTAAATTTAAAATATTTTACTGGAAGTAAAATATAATGAATGTTTCTGAGGAAGTGATCCCACCAGCAGCTTTGATGTGCGGCTGTTCCCACCAATCCCAGTAGAAAGATCATCACATGAACTCTTCTGCGTCTGTTGGAGATGGAGGACCTGAAATGGGAGTTGATTTTGTGGCATCCCACCGAAGAGGAAGATTGGGGGGAGAATCGGCGGGTAATATGCCTCCTCGACTCCAGCAGCTGAAAAATTTACGCAATTAAAATTCTAATTTCAGCAGAGTAATCGGGTCAGGAGTGTCTGACTTCATTATCAGGAGTAAAGCTCGTTATTAAAATCAGCCAGATGAAGACTTGATTCATGACTTTGGGGTCTGCTGGAGTTCATGCTGCTCTTTCTGGAGATTAGAGAAGAATGTTGAGAGAAATAGCTCTAAATAAGCACATCGTTACAGACTACCACACACATGGTTGAGATAACATCATGTGAGAGGGAGCAGAGAAGTTATCACCAGTTAGCCTCTTAAGAAGGACTGGATCAGACCATTTTTAGCAACACAGAGAGGATGTAGGACGGAAGAGATCCATAATGATCCTAAAAGTTTCTGAATAATCATTTAAAATCTTTATTTTTTCAGGTAAAATCCCATTGAGATTAAGAGTCTATTTTATAGGGGAGACCTGAGAGGCAGTTACAGCGTGGATTTAAACCTAACTGGGATGATGTGGATAAAAAAGAAACACAATATGAATATATGACACACACACAACTGCAGTGGAGCACCAACAAAACCCCTCTGATGGAATAGTGAGCGCCACATAACTGCATTATTTAAAATTGCAGATAACATTAATACCAAGATAGCCTGTGAATGGTTTTTGTTGATCTAATATTGCAGCGAAACACTTCTGACCTCCAACACCTGAGCCGAGAGTAAGCCCCATAATCTGTGCTGCACCACCTGTGCTCATGCAAGGACACAGAGTGTGTTTACACTCCCAGATCCATACAGCCTCCTCCACTCCAGGGCTCAAACGTTCCCAAAGGAAGGAAAAGGCATTATTGATGAGCCTTTTCATAAGCTTGTGTGTGTTTGTTATGAGCTGCCATCTTGGCTGTGATGCAGAACCACAGCGCTGAGGCGTATGAAATAAAATATGTTTTGGGCTACAGCATCAGGTGGCAAGCAGAGGTTGAATCTGGGTGAATGCAAAAGGGAGGAGAAAGGTATCTGCTGCACCTGCAGAGCGAGAGGGGTGACGTCTCAGCGGCGGCAAGCTCACGACCAAAAGAAGGGAGTGTGGCTTTGATGGGAATCAGCCGGCTTTCATGTGCAGCCAGAGGGGGTGGGGGGGCATGGGAGTACAGCTCATCCATCGCTGCTATAAGAAGAACGGTCGCCTCAGGCACAGTCATACAGGAAGGTAAAACTCTCACACACAAGCTTGTTTTTCCCTTTTTTCACACTCACTGCCTTACATTCACTCCCAACTCCTGATCTAAATTCTTCATGCTGCATGACTAACCTCCCGTCATCACCCAAATCCTAAAATAAGCACAAATTCTGACTTTCAAGCCTAAAAATAAGTCTTCATTGCGTTGGAGAGGCACACGTTACAAACAAACCTCCGGAAAATGTTAGCTCTAATAGTTCAACTTTCAGCTAGAGGCAGAAGCAATGGGAGTGGTAAATCATTTAGCACCGACACTATCAGAAAATTAACAATTTAAAAAGCTAATAGAGACATTTTTATTGCCATTTACTGTTTGTTGTTCTAGTCATTCCTTTAAATTCTGCTGTGAGGAAATATTCCTGCAAAAGGGCAACACTCCTAGCAACAGGCAACAATGTAGCAGGTTACAAAAGAAATCCAAATGTTTCCTGGCAACAAGATTTTCCATTGGGAATAAAATACAGGAGCCATGATGCTTCTGGTAAATATCGAGGGAGGGATAACCTCCATTTGCCTCACAGAGAGAGAAGAGGTCAAGGAACGAGCGCTGCTGGAGGACCCTTCAGGAGGGCACAAAGGACAATCAGCCTCTAGCTCAGGTTTTAATCAGAACCACCTTTAAAAAACTCATGATGACTGGTTCTGATTGAGAAGGACACCTCACAAGCTCGGGGATTCAAGAATACATGTTTGGGTTTTTAATCGACACAAAGAAGTGACTGAAATGTTAAAAAGTCTAAGGCTTTTTGCTGTAAACAACAAAAAGCTGACGATTTCAATTAGTAGTAAGGTAGATAAATAGAGGTAAAGTAAAATTCATGAGGGGGGGGGGGTATTTTGTACAATCTGTTTAAAAAAACAAAAGTGAACAAGAGGACTCAAGAGGAGGTGAAGGACAAAAGTAGATCTTTGGATATTTTTTTGTAGATTTCTCTAAAACATTAGAAAAGCTGTCTCTTTTTGACAGGCTTGTAAAAAAGACTAACGATCTCATTTATAATTTTGCTTTAGGGGTCTGTTAGCTGTCCACACACTGGTTGATTTCTTGAATTTAAGAGCTTTATTTTATCCCTGACTGGCTCAAAGGTCAGTTGAGCAGCTCAATAAACACAGAAGAATGAATCAAGACTAGTTTAAAAGACAAAGTCTGGGATAAATCTGGTGAAACTTTATGTTTTTAGATCAACATTTTCTAATAGATCTTTTGGTGGAGGGTGATGTCTATCTACATATATTTTGAAGCCATGCGGCTGATACATCTTACGTAATGGAAAGTCAGAGGACAGGCGGAGACAGATGGTGGGAAGACTTGTCTTTGTTCTTTTCTCTGACAGTAAATGTCATCAGTGAGAACCCACCAGGCGTACCAGAACCCCAGAGGGTACCAACGATGACAAATCAGAACACATTCTGTCATCAACCGGATTCATGTATAGAGCGCATTGAGGTAGTTTAACAATGTATTTCCAGTGGATGTTAAACTTCACCTTCTCCTAATTAAAATCTGGTCATATTATTTATTGAGAGAACTCCTAAACCCCACTGATAGGGTGGATTGGTTCCCAGTTAGAAACCACTGGTCTAAGATTTCAGACTAAACACTGATCATCCAGACTAGTTTCCTTTTTGTCACTAAAACGGCTTTGACCTGCCATGGAGAAAACAAAGAAAATCCAGGGAATATCCCGTTCCTTGATATCAGCTAAAAAACCCAAAGGCCCTGAGGATTGTGGGTTGGAGTCTTGCTTCCCACAGATGACATCAGATCCCATCAGACTGTTATCAAGAGAGTGCATCTGTGAACTGAAGGCTCTTTGCTGTTATTTGAGCCGTTTCTAAGCAGTTTTAAAGGGCATGGCTCCTTCTTGCAGAGGGGAGATCCTGCTTTAGAGGAGAGCTGTTGCAACGCGGTTGTAATATTGCAGCTGATCGATGTTTATACTCTGCGTCATGTTATTTAGTGAGATCTAGTGAGATTCTGGATCTATGACACAAGACAAATTCAAAACAAAGTCTAATTTAATATTTTGTTGTGTAGTTTGATGCAGTGAATTAGACTGTAATAGTTTCTCGTTTAGAGCGGTGGGTTCAGGTCCTACATTGATCCTCTTCCATCTCTCGTGGTGTTCCTCAAGGCTCAGTTTTAGGCCCCTTATTGTCTCTCAACTTGTTAAAAATTATTTTAAAAAATGACAGACATGATGGCTATTGTTAGCAGTATATTAGGCTGGTTATCAAACCCGGGGGTCAAAGTAGACGCTGATCTTCAATTTGACAAGTCAGACCAGGTCAGTGGGTAAACGGATACCTATATTATTTAATTGTATAGCACTTTGGTCCTGTGCTGGTTGTTTTAAAGTGCTTTAAAGATAAAGCTGAATTGGATTGAATAATCCTACTGCGTTTTGCGATTAAATCTTTAAAACATCTAAAAATCCCATTGAACATTACAGTTTGAGCTCAGCTAATGACATTATTCTATTAATGGGATCTAAATCTTAAATCCATGCAGCTTTGTGTTAATCCCTGAGATCTTTCCTGACTGGAAACTGAAAGCATAAAGACGGCAGACTGAGATTTGATGATGTTTACTCCTTTTGCAGATCAAACTAAAATTGACAAAACGTAAACAAAGTCTGTCAGCTGTTACTTGTTGCCATAAAGTCCATCTCGATGAATACCAAATTAGCTCAGACTTTAAAACAATAAATAGAAAATAACCTAAGAATCATGTTCAGCTTTTTAATAAGAACACAAGCATGATATCTACAAATGAGTCACACTGAGGCAGTAACGTCTCTCCAGTCTTTGCATGAACAGGCTGAGAAAGCAAACGTAGTGCAGTAAGAAAAGCTGAAATGTTTGTTTTCCTGTTTAGAGCTGGTTAGGTTCAGTGTGACTGCGAGCCAGTCCAGAGGTCCCGGCTCTGGCTATGAGCTACTGCACAGCCCAGTTGGGTCTTTTGGGAGGGGGAGGGGGCATCAGCTGGGCGTCAGGGTCAGGTGGGCGTTTCTTGTTCTGTGCATTCGCTCCCTGAGCACAACGGTCCACATACTCCAAAAGGATTTCCTTAGTGACGGGTTCCTGGATGCTTTTACAGACAGCTGGGGAGAGAGAAAAACAAAAACCCAGATGGGAGGAAGGAAGTTACAACAGAGGTGCTGATGAGTGTTTCCAACCACAACAAATTCAGGTTCCCTTTTAGACAAAACATCTACCATAAATGAATGAAAAAAGCTCATATGCTCTTACATGTGAGTCGAGACTCCCAGAGTTTATTGCTCAACCAAATCGTTTAACTGTTTTAAACCCTGATCTGATCACATTCAGCTACGAACAGGTGGGAACACTCTCAATGCGCACCTTCAGAGGTGGCCTGGTTCATCCACATAGTCTGAACATAAACCATCCTGAGCCACGATGAAGGACCACCCACTGACCTAGAAATATTATCTGGATGTTTCTTGGTTAACAAAAGAAGTTATAATCAGGACTGTTCAAATCAGGCTCAGCTGCAGGCTAATTTAAGGCAAACAGCTGTCAGTGGGAATATTACAAGGGTTGGAATTAATAAAAAAAAAATTAAAAAACACTTTTATTGAGATGATCTAAATCAGAGGATTTAGTTTAATTTTTGTTCTGTTAGAGCTGATTGGTCTCATTGTGGCCACCGTAATCTATTGTAAAATGTGCTCAATCTAAATCGCCTTGTTGAGACCTGATAAATCCAGACAGATTTTATTGCCAGGTCTGAACAGGGCCAAACTTTTAGTCGCTTCACTCAGTTCAGAAAAATGACTTGGATTTGGAACTAAGAGCTCTGTAAACAGCTCATCCTGCTTCAAAGTTCTCCTGGGACATTCACGACCGTGCCATGGTACTAACAACACATTAAAGATGATTCGTATTTGCTAAACGGATCTGTGTTTTTAAAATTGGTGGAGACATCCATTGCTATCTGTCCAAGATTTTAAACATATCAGATAAAATCTGCGGCAGGATCTAAAGCAGAATAACTTAAATCTATCTTTTCAATCAGTTCAGTTTGTGCTTTAATGCATTTTCTCTCATGTGCTTCTTGTTTTTATTGCTTCACTTTCTACTTTTACGCCATGTCTCATAGCCTTCTGATGAAATGCTACTCTACAACAGTTCATTAAAGTGCTAAACGATTATACAAGCATGTACTCTCAATTATCCGCTCTTTGTTTTTCTGCAGTTGTTTCCCCCAAATGTTGATGCAGCTGCTTTTTATGATATAGCACCAGAGTGAAAATATTTCTTCAAAGCAAACAGAGTTGATCACTTTTATCTTCTTGAAATGAAGCATGAAATTGGGCCCTATTCGACTTTTTAAAGACAAAACAGCTTCTAATTTTAATACAACCAACTAAGATAGATCATGTCCAATTATTAAGTTTGTGCTATGATTAAAAAGCAATTTAGGAGTTTTAATCATTTAAAAAGTTTTATATATTCACAGAAATGCAACTTTGCAGCAGTTCAAGCTAATTTAGCAGCAGTTCTGTCTCTTTATTGTCTATGTGAAATGGGCCATAATGTAAAATATAAACACAGATTTTCAGCTTTTGAGCTGGGAAATAAAAAAGTAATCAGAGTGGGAAGAGTAAACCAGGAGTTACAGATCATAAAATCAGAGAGTGAAAAAGCTTCATAAAGCTGCAGAAAGAGATGACAACAGGCCTCTTTTACAAAAATCATCCATTTGACCCAATCAAATACTGATTTTATCAATGCAAAACCAAAAAACATGACAAAGTTCTGTCCTAGAATTAAAAAGGCTGCAGCATTTCACGCAGTTAGACATATGTTCTGCTTGAACTCCATATTTGTTGGTCTAACAGGTTAATACATTCGCTTCAGTAGCAAATAACTGTTGAAATCTGCCTCCAAAAGTTTGTCAGCATCAATAAGGGTCAAATGGTGTTTTTGGACTACAGGAGACCACTTTACAGTTCTGATTTGAGGTAGTTTGCCTTCATTTGTTGCTTTCAGGCTGGTAATACTGTGGCCACTTGCGGTTTTTATAACCAATTTAATCAGGGCTTTTACAGCTCCTGCTTTCTCAGCTCAATAAACTAAACTGCACATCACATGCTTGTTTAGCCAGACTGTTGAAGTTTTATTAATCCACATTTTATGTGAAAATTATAAAAATAAAATAAAACACATGAAACAGAATCAGGGGAAATGTTAAAAATACAGTTTTCATATCTCACTCATTTAAATTAAGACTGAAAGCAATTATAGGTGGGGTCAGAGAGATGAATTATATAATCATTTATAATATAATATATCTTTTTCATGTTTATGTTGGTTTAAAAATAAGCTATTAGACTTCATAACCACCACAGCTCTCAGCAGGCTCAATAAGTGTTTACATCCCTGCTGTTATTTGCACAGTTTTTCTTTTTATGCACAAATATATTTGCACATATGTTTTTCCTACTCAGCCCTACAATAACAATAATCCTTTTTATGCTGTCCTTACTTTACAGTCTATTTATTTTACTTCTGTGTAAATCTGTATGCTTCGAATTGCCTGTCACTTTGCTGCTGATGCACCTGAATTTCCCCACTGAGGGACAATAAAGTTATTTCTATTCTATTCTGTTCTAAAACCCTCAAACAACCACTAACTGTGGAACTTTAGGCTTCAAAATCTTCAAACCAACATGTGACAAACTAATTAAAACACAGTCTATAATCACAGCTTCATCTTCCTGCGTGGACGTTTGACTTTTGATTGATAAGTTCAGACAGCACGTCTGAAGGAATGTATCTGACAGACAAAAACAGCCTGGATTAACGATCATCTAAAACCTTCAACTTAATAAAATGCCTGACAAGTCTGTGTCATCACTCATCTTCTTTGTGTCTTCATCTTACTGTTACCGCTGAAAGATGAAGATGAAGGTTGTCACGAAGAGATTCATTGTTCTGCAGGAGGTCGGGTGGCTGTGCCGACTGGTTTTAGCTCAGTAATGTAGCACATTAACTATCTGGATGGGTGCATGATACATGCACAGTACATTAATATTCATTTATTTGCAGAATAAATAACCTTGTTAGTCTGTGCAAAACAGTTTATGAAGCAAAGGATGGGTAAATTAAATCCCCACCTTTGTGCAGTTAGCATCACACAGAGCAGAAAACAGAAAATCAGACAGGAAAAAATTATAAATAAGTGAGTGGCATCTCTGCAGCGTGCACAGCATTATCAGATGTAACTGTCAACTGAACCTCCATCATCAGAGCAGCAATATTGATTGAATTTTCTTGTTTTTCAGCCAGTAATGTATCCTGGATACCTCTTCACTATTTTTTGTTTAAAAAAAAAAAAGGAAAACATTATGTTTTTGAAGCAAAATGTCAGCTTCTCAACTCAAAGGGAGAACAGGATGAAAACAATTTGTCCTGGGCTTCGAGTACGAGACCAGACTGCAGGTTTGCATTCTGACATGCACGCTCGCACACACACACACAATCTCATGAAGCTAAAATCTCACTGAGACCAGGTTGATGTAAAATGGAGATAAAATAAGCCATTAATTGCAGGCTGACTGGTCGTTTTTCACTCTGATGCAGACACAGATAGAGGAGATGTGTGAAATTAATAAATAACGGCTTGAGAGAGAAGAACAAAGTCTCACCCATGGCTGTGGTGTAGGAGTTAGGGAAGCTTTTGTCCGCCCGTTGCCTCATGAAGACCCAGCTGTTGTTAGCAAAGGTGCACTCAATGATCTTGTTGTCATACTGTTTCAGTTCTTTGGTAGCCTATGCAGAGAGAAATAATAAAAGGTGTTTTAAATTAAAGGGAATGAAGGAATCTTAAGTTTGTGATGCAACAAATCAAGTATCTTCTAAAAGGATATGAGGTTTAATGAGATTACACAAAATTATTTTATTGTTTCAGCCTTATCCTGTGCATTATGAGTGTCTTGAAATCATGATTTCAGGGCACCAATGGGTTCCAGAGTGAATATTTATTAAAAGGGCACCCATGCATTTTCATGTGAAACAGGCAAAACACAACCTTTTGGAAACAACCCCAAGTGTTTTACTTTAAATCTGAAAATCTCACCTGACTTAAATAAATTCATACAAAGAATCAACATGAATATGTGCAAAATTACAGATTCAGTGACGTGTTCCTGTTCTGTGAAGTGACAAACTGTCTAGACAATCAGAGCTGATATAAACAAATCTATTCAATGGTTTGAATGAGACCAAATTTTCCACCAGAATGTTCAGCTCCTGAAATGCTTTGATACATTTCTGAACAAAGCAGCCCAACGGTTCCTGGTCCACCTACGGAGCTACACAGGATCACTGACTTATTACATCACACTCTGCTTTGAAAACAAAAAATCAGAGCTGCACACTGTAAGGCTGCTGAAGTGTATGAAAAAGGCACACGGTGCTGAAGATCAAGTATGAGTCAAAGAAGACATTTGAGCATCTGTTGTTTATTTGTCCAGGGACTCGTGTCTCACTGAGAGGATTCTTCAGATTTGGAAAATTCAAATCCCTGAGCTGTTAGGAACAAGGGACACAAAAAAAAGTAGCAGAAATGAGCTTTTTAATTAAATAATTATAGTGATATGGTATTTTAAAAGGTTCGTCTGAGGGTTTTTGTTTTAACTTGACCTCACTGACATTGACCTTCAGGGTTCAGAGTGGACATGTAACCTCCAGCAAAAGTCCGAAAGCTGCCAGGAAAGCCACAACATTTGGCAAAACACTACAAAGTAAGAGCTTATGTGATCCTGGAGTGTCGGGCATCTGGGCTCACAGTAGGTGTTGAATTCACACAGGAAGCTAGAGAGTGTGAGAGGAAGGAAGACAGAAACAGAGAGAAAGATTACAGACCAAATAAAAGAGAGGGTGCTTGCAGAAATGCCATTTAGATCTTCAAAAATCCCAAATTCAAATGAGACAACTGTTAAATTTTTATTATTCTATCTCACTTTGAAGACCAAAACTGTATTAACAAGTATTTTTCATGTGGAGAAGAATTACGGCAGATGATCTAAAGAGGCGACAGGATCTCTAAGCTCTACTAAAGCTCGACGCAGCAAACTGCCAGAAAAGTGTGAAGGGCAGCACGGGCAGGCGGGACGCAAAGCTACAGGCTGGATCTCTCCCTGCTGCTGAGGCCTGACATGTTGGCTGCCATTTTTCATCGCCACTTGGTGCCTAATCCATCCAAATCTGTCTCATTATGGCAGCACACGTGTGCAACCAGTTATCAGGGACACTCAAACTCTTTACCAACCTGTGCTACACAACTGCACAAACTCAGTAACACAATGTCTTAAAGAAAAATGAAAATGCAACTAGAAAGAAAAGCTACACAATTTGTCAGATAATATTTTTGGAAACAATGTGGTATGTTTTTCTAATAATAACACTTGGAAAAACTCAGATTTACTGTCTTAGAGATTTACCGTGTACCATCTCTCAGCTTTTGTTTGGATTTGATTGGTTTACAGAACACAAAAAACACAAAAATCTCCAGCCAGACTGAATGAAAATATGCTGAAAAATAAAGATTTTATATTCCAGCTCTTTGTCATTAGAATGACATGAACATGTCACAACACATTCAGTTACATCACATCAGTGGTGTCACAGTACAGAGACTGTAACAAGGATTTCTTTTCAGCGGAAGGTGTTAAACTCCCAGAAATGCATCAGTCCTAGACAAGGATTTTAACTATTTCATCACTGGTTTGAAATTATATCATTTTATTAAGATGTTACATATTTCTCAGACTTTTTTTGTAGACAGCAATACTTCATATTTGCATCTAAAGTCTATAAAAAGATGCCGTTTTGTAACATTGTTGCAAATTTTGGGTTGTTTTATGTCAAAGAAGTATTAATTACATTATTGTCCTGCCGTTTAACTAACAGGAAGGCTTTACAACTTGCAGTTAGAATGACAGAGAGAGTTATTAAGGTTTCAACCCCCATCTCATACTAGCAGACCATTTATTTTGAAGGATAGGTGCAACAAGAAAGTTCTGTTCCTCAGGACTCCTCCCACTGGCTGTTTAATCTCATGCCATCTGTAGGAAAATATCGCTTCATTAATTCAAGAAATCCAAAATGTGCAACAGCTTAATTCTTCAGGCAATATATATACTGTAAACCCCGCTATTACATACATAAAAGTCTAAACTTATTCTTTATGTCTAGTTCATATTTTTAACATATATTATATTATATAAGTGTTTTTTTTTAAACTGGTTGTAGCCAAGAGAAAAGCTGTATTTTTTACATCTATAGAACAATAATAAAGTACCTTGATTATTGAACTCAACCAGCTTTAGCTATAAGACTAATTAACCTTACATACAGAGAACAATGAGCCATTTCTGTGCTAAAAATAACAAAAGGAAGACTACAGATGAACAATTAATCTGGTTATTATTGTACATTAAACAGTCAGTTCATAAGAGTAAAGTCATAATGTTTAAATCAGTGAAAAACATTATTCTCACAATAGTAGAAGGAAGTTTTAAGACCCTGCTTAACTTTCCACCACCTACAAGACTTATTAGAATGTGGCTGGATTGAAGCACATTTAATAAACCTCCTTCAATGTGAAGGCAGTCATGATTCTGCTACTCTCTTAATAATCTGCAAATAGGTTTTCCTGCTATTTTCTGCAGCCTTATGACATTCTCCTATACCCAGATCACCCCACTGTACACGTCAGCGGCAAGTTCTTATGATGATCTTACTGAGTAAACCCATGACTGCATCACACCCCAGTGCCCGATTTTGCAGGACTCTCTTGGACCACGTTAGGATTGGCTAGAAGATCATGTGAAATTAGAGCAGACTGCAAATAAGCTGAGCTTGGGTTTTCAAAAGGAGAGACAAAATCTAGCACACAGTGACACTTCTGATGAAGACCTGAGCAGTGGGGTCGAAACATGTCAAGAAAAAGGTAAATAAGATTTACCAAATATTATATGTCTGCATTAAAAGAACTTTAACTAGTAACGTAAAAAGAAGACATGATGAACTTCATAAAATACTTTCAACACATGTTGATAAAACATCTAAAAACCCAACATAATCAGTTTAAAGAGTTTGCTAATAGCAACAGGATGACACTGCAACAACCAAATTTGCAGCCAGTCATGGAAAAGCGGAAGAAGATAAAGTAAATGTAAGAAGTGTATTGTAAGTGACGGTGCATTCCCTCCCTTGGATGTTTTACAAGTTTATTAATTTCATAAATTAATCATGAGCAACATATTTGAGCTTATTTGACCAAAAATTGTATTTAAAAAACCCTTTAAAGTCAATGTGAAAACTGACTTCTACAAAATAATGACAAATACAGCCCAGGTTCTTCACCAGTCAAAGCTTTTTGGAAGTGGTGTCCAATCCTGATCCTGGAGGGTCAGTATCCAGCATGTTTTAGAGGTTTCCTTGCTTCAACACACCTGATTTCAGTTACTTGCTGATTAAAGACCTTTTGCAGAGCTTGATTACAGAACAGGTATTCAACCACTGATTCAGGTGTGTTGGAGCAAGGAAGGAACTAAAACATGCTGGATACGCTGCATACGTTTTGTACAAGGTGAAAACCATCGTTGAGGTGTCACATATAATAAGGAGCCCACTTTGTCTTTAAATACTTTCAAGAAAAACTCGACAAAATCCTGCAAATATCATAGTGAGAACTTCACCTTTTATGAAGGGACTCTAAATACAGGCATCGAAATTCCCAACAATTAGCTTTAAAAACCAAAAGATAACGATGCATCTTCCAACATTGAAAGAAACAAATGCACACAGACTTCATCATTCAGAAAACCCAATGGTAAGATCAGAGCAAAGTCCAGGTAACATAAAAAAAAAAAAAAAATCTGACCATAAAATAGTCCACCTACTGCTTTATTAATCATAGGAACTATTCTATAACACTTGGGGTATTCACATATTACACTGAAGTGATAGTAGTCTGGATGAATCAACATTCAGAGTGTGAAACTTCCTTGAATAGCTGCTTTTAATTGACCCAGCCTTTGTTTCATTCTGAACTTAATCAGAACAGACTCACAGGTCTGCGGCGCTGCAGCACTCGGGTCCACTTTAATAACAGAGGACTAGATGAGACAATATAGAAGTCAGACGAGGATGTAAGATGCAAAAGAATGAATATGAACACCCTCGGAGGGAAGAATATCAATGAAAAACAGCACCCAAACCAATGTTCAATCTTTAATATACGTTGTCAGACAGAATATAACTGTTGTCCTCTGAACATTCACATCATGTTCAACTGAGAGACAACATTTAACCACAAGACTCACCAGACAGATTGAATCACAAAGCATTTTCCTCAGATTAGTCGCTGTGTGTACACCGTAACCACCTAGGCCAAGTACACAAAACAGGCCTTGATCAGCCAAGTCAGAAAACAAATTGGATTTTTTATGAGTCAATTATATAATGTCAGATTCAGCTCCCTGGTGAATATGTATAATACTGATCATTATCCCAGTCATTCAGATCGACTGTCGCATCAGAGGCAAAAAGGAGAAAAACAAGGTAATAATGTGTAAAAGGCAAATGAGCTGAGAACAGGTGAACGGCTCACTGTCAGCTCTGTCATTTAAACACAACTCACAGCAAAGCAACTACACACAACTCAGTGTGTGCCTTAAACTTTACAGACTTCTAAATGTTTTACAGTGCAGCATTATCAAGTGTATATTTTATTAGAAACAATTTAAATACTCTGACACTATTTGTGTTTCTTTAATCTCACATCTAAGATATTCGGCAAAACCAAATCTCCTCAAAACATTTTAATGGTACTTGAATGATAGAGATGCCTTCTTGGGGTGTCACATAAATTGGGACGTTCTGCGATGGAAACAATAGTCAAAAATATTCCAGCACCATGCGGTTAAAGTGCACGCTGCTCAGGTTTCATCAAAGTTGAGAGGCTTTGTTTCAGAAAGCTGCTCTTATCCCCGCTGCTGGTGACTACACCTGCCAGGCATCATTCTGATTTTTTATGATCAATAATCTGCATGCACAGGTCACATATCACCCTGCAGAGAGCTGGATTCCAAAACTTAAAAACGTATATAACTTTTAGTCTGGAGAGGAACTAAAATACCTTTCAAAGTCTTAAAAAGATAGAAGGAATTCAAATTGAAGTTAAAATGAGCATCCAATTTAAAAAGCCTTGGACAAAAGGACTGCATGAAAAGAATTTGCATTTAAATTTTGATTTTAGCTTCATACGATCACAAAGGAAATGTAATTGACAAAAACAATCTAATAGCCCCACATGCGTCCTGTAGTAAATTTTAAAACAGTCACCCTGAGCAAAGATGGCAGAACAAGAGCAAAACACACCATCAATATATCACACACACACACACATCAAGAACCTCCATTATTTTCAGTTCTGATCCCCACACATACTCTTTCATGTAGCATCCAGTAATTGAATTCCTCCTATACAGTTCTGTTTCCACACATACCCTCTCCAGCAAAAAAATTCAAATGGTGAACTGACTTTCTGCTTGAACATCCAGGATCCCACAGAAGCTTTTCTCTGCTTTTATAGCAGCGCTGTCTGTCCATGTTTTGCTCATGTGGCTGATTGATCTGGTCCAAATAGTGATTTAAGATGTCCAAGTAGTTTATAACGTATAGTACAGCCTATAATAAAAAACCATGTGTTCCCTCAACAGTAACAAAGTCAATATGAATCCTATACAAGGAAAAGGCAGGTCTCATAACCAAATCCAGATAAATTAGCCTAAAAATGAATAATAAGATAATAAATGTGCTTATTGTATTTTTAAAAGTTCAGGTAATTCAGTCTATTTAGATTTAAAAGGAGTGCAGAAGAACAACAGGGTTTCAGCCCTGTGCATGTTTTAACAGGCAGAGCTCATAAATCATCATAAAGCCCCTTCCAAAATTCATTTCCTGAAGGAACAGACAAAAATTACAACATTATGGAACAAATATTGAAGAATTAACCTATTAAAATGGGTTTTCACGAAGATTAACACATTTTTCAAATCACAGAAAAACTTGGTTTGATTCCATCCACCAGCAGCCGAAGGCATTTCGATGAGTTGTCAACTAAATGTGCTTCAAATTGCATCTAATCGAGGCACTGAAATGACTACTATGCCCATGAGCAAGGCAATCAATGTCAAGGCCACTGTGTGGTGGTTCACAGCAGGCAGCAAACTCACACACTTACTGGGCAGAAGTGTCAGATTTATCAGGAACAGCGTTCTGGCCAAAACCACGGGCCATTATGTCCTCTGCTGACATGCAATTATGATTATTTCCAGCAGATCTGCACTTAGATTGACTGTAAAGTACATTTTAAACTATATTTCCAGAAACTGATAGATAATATCAGATTTTCAGCTTCTCTTTGGTCTTATGTTAAAGATTAAGCAGCAAACAGAAAATCAACCAAGTTCAGCTACTGACTTCAGGGCTGATGCCTACAAATCTGGTAGCAAAGAAAACACTCATTTATTGTGTTTCTGAGCTGTTGGAAAATCTACGCATATTGCAAATCATTAGGCTAAAACGGTAAATTTCCATGTAACACAAGGGCATTATTATAAAAGAACAAATGAGAAATCAGGGTGCTCTTCAACTGGTTCTTTGCCTCAGAGAAGTGACTTCCTATTATACAGTAAAACAGATGAAATGCTGGTTACTCTGGAGAGCACTTCACTCAGTCTGTGCTGCTGTAGGATTAAAAAATCACTGAAATACAGCAAAACTCTGCATTTACAATACGTAAATACAGTGAGAAAATCTAGAACTCAATTACTGGTAAAACCAACTGACCGATGTTAACAGCTGTGATTATTACATTGGCTTAAAAATCATTAATAATAATTCCCAGTGTTGCTGCTCGTCATAGACAGGAAATCAAGGTGTAGTCATGGAGAAGACAGTGTCTGATTTTGGAACCTCGGGGTCTCCTTTCAGGGTGCAACAGGGTGGGTTACAGCCGAGCATGAAATGACCTGGATGAGAGTCAGCTTCTCCAAGTCTGAGGCCATGATCTTCAACTGGAAAAAGGTGAAATGCTTCCTCTAGGTTGGAGGAACCATTTCATCAAAAGGAGTTAGTTCAGGTGGTTTGGCCAGCTGACTAGGATTGCCTCATTTTGGAGGTTTTCTAAGTATCCCAAATCCAGACCTGGCTGGAAGGATTACATATCCTCTCTGGCCTGGGAATATCTTGGAATCCCCCAGGAGGAGCTGGGATCCATCCTAGATCTGTTACCTCTGCAACCCAGCCTTGGAGAGGCAGCAAAAAAATGAATGGATGGATAATTCATATGAATATAAAAACAAAAAGTAAAAAGAAAAAATTTAAAGATTTCATTTAAAATCAGAATGAGAAAAATGCAAATACTAACAGTCAGGCCAGGGCTGTACATTAACTTTTTTAGCTCATAGCACCGGTGCTACAAAGGTTGCAGATTTTGTAGCACAGAACAAAAAGTTGTAGCACCAGCATAAAAATTCAGCTAAAAGCCAAAATTTGTACTTATCATTTTTAACACACTGACAAAGTGCTTATAGTGAAAACACAATAACAAGAAATATCTTCAAACATGTTTATGTCAGAGTAATTTAAAAAAGAACATTTATTCATTCAAATTAGTGTAGATGTGTTCAAAGTGTGAGTGTGTTGAGAAATGTGTGCAAATAGTGTTTACTGTAGTGTGTGTACTGTATGAGTTTTAGAAACAGCCATGTACTATATTATAGTTTGTATGCATATACCGGTATAGTGATGTGTGGTTGTTGAGTTCTCTGATTTGATCATTTTTGGTGCTTCAATACAGTTCTAGCAGGAGCGGGGCCACAGGGGGGTGTCACTGGCCACCCTTGAAATCGGATTGGCCACCCTGCCTGGCCACGCCCACCAGAGCCAGAGTCAATCAGTTTGTTCATACAGTTTTGTGGAACACTGCTAAAAACCAAAAAAACAGATGTTTTCAGCTGTTATAATCTTTGATTTATTAATATGCAGAAACTGTTATAATTTTACTTTATAGTAATTTTGCACATAAACAGGCAGACTGTTTTTGATGGTGTACAGTGAGACCTTGGTGTTTAAAATGTTCATTTGTCTCCTACTGATTCTGAATCTGCTGCATAGTTCTACTAAACAGATCCATTGTTTTACTTTAGTAAATAAATAAGTTATTAAAACTTAGGTCTGCTGTCCATTACAGTCCAAGACTGCAGAGCATTTAAATATAATGACCTTTTAGTGAGCCACCCTTCTTCAGTCTTTGCCCCTGACTGGACCCCCCCAAGAAAAAAGTTCTAGATACGCCCCTGGGGCTGAGCTGCGTTCAGCGGGGTCAGACTCCGGTGTGAAGCCTCGTCTCCCCCTGACTCGGACCGTGGACTCGTTAACAGACATCAGTGTGACCCATTCAGATTTATTAGTTCCTCTGTCTGTGATTAAAGCACAGGGAGACTTTCAGAGTCACAAAGAGTTTTTTCCGAACAGCTAGAACTGATGGAACTCCGTTGCTAGACTCGCCAGTCGACATGACGCAGAACTTTAATCCATACAAGTGCGCAAATATAGGCTATATATATTTAATATGCTTTACATTGTTTCATCATCATCATCACGGCTGCTGCGGTAGGTCGGGTATCGTCCCGCACCAGTGCGTTGAGCCTATTAAGTGAACCAGTTGCTTCCAGTACTGGCGATCTTGTGCCAGCTGCGCCACGGCAACTCCGGATTGTTGGAGGTCGCCCGCAACAACATCAAACCACCGGGTGCGGGGTTTACATCGTGATTGTCTCCAGACTGCGGCCCTCGGGTCAAAATGCAGAAAGGCTCTGGTCGGATGACCAAAATGAAGACGGAGGACGTGGGTGAGCCATCGCTGTGCGTTGCGCTGCCAGGCAAGATGCTCTGGGCTGGCGCGTGCGTTCTAGCGCGAGGTTGGAGACCCGCTGAGGCCACCTGACATTGTTTTAAATATATATTTTTAAGTTAATTCTGAAGGTGTGGGGGTGCGCCACAATCAATTACATGTAGAGGAAACCCTGATCGCACAAGTGCTACGTCTAAAAATAGTTCATAGCACAGACTGTTTTTTCCATCACACGTGCGACATATATGTCGCACTGTACAGCCCTGCAGGCAGAAAATTGGAAATGTTTGACATGTTTGCTTTACAAATTGTCTAATACATTATTAATTTGTCAAAATAATTGCAGTTCAATAAATAAATGTCTAGTAAACAAACAATGACTAATTTATACATACTGTTGTGTCTGCGGACCTCAAGACAAAACATGACTTGCTTTTCTCAGATAAAATAGTCACACATTTGCATTGACACTCATGATCACATCAAGCAGAATCTAATCAAAGGTTTCATGTTTCAGGGCATAAAAATCATCAGTAAAAGAAAAGTTTACCAACAATCACAGTAACTTAAAACCAATGAATAAAAAATAAATGTAATGAGTATTAAATCAGTCACAGAACCATAATGGGAGAGACTGAAAAAGGATATTTCCACCTAAGAAAACAAATCTAATTAAAATTAATTCACATAAATTAGTGTTTCTGAAAAAATAAAATGGAAGCAGCAGAGAGATCATTTTGAGATGAAAATCATTAGTAAAATATTCTGAATGCAATAAGAGTAAAGGAGCAGAATACAAAGAAAAAAAATCTGGAAGTGTCATACTGATATATATTCAAATGTGATGGTGAAAACCACCAGGCATGAAAGCTGGCACGTTCGCTCTCCTGAATAAATTAGAGAAGTCAGTCAACCTCGTCTTTATGTTTGTACATTCATTTAGTCTTTGTTTGGTAGAAGAATTTGATTTTGGTTTAGCATTGCTAATTATTTTGATGGGAAAATCATGAGAATGTTAAAAAAGCAAACATCTAATTTAAGTGTAGACTACTAATTTATGTATGACACTGTTAACTTTAAAAGTGAGCAGAATGCAGGAGGAGCATAAGGGGGGTTTCTGGCACCTGAATGAATCCAACAAAATGCTTTTTATTTTCTCACCCTCATCTTTGCAAAGGGCCTGTCATAGCTGCCAACGTAGAGCAAGCCCACAGTCTGTGGTAGCAGCCTGCAAAGACAAAAAGATCACGGTTAACGCCCGCAGCACAGGATCTCAACACGAAAGCATGTGAGTGTTAACAATGGTGAAAAGAAATCACCACTCCACTTCCATTTACCAGCTAGTAACAGAACAACAACGATGTGAGATTACACCTCTCTGTGCCCTTCTGTGTCTCTGCTCAGCTTGATATTCCTCAACCTACAGAGTGAGCTGCATTATAAGGCATGTTTAGAGCTCAACACTGTAATAATACAGGGAACAGAGACCATACAACACTACACAACGCTTTCTTTGTGTGAGAGCTGACTGATCTTTTTCTGATGACATTGCTCTAAATATTTAGACACTGATGCAATTTTTATTCTAACCGAACATAATTCACATGTGCTAGCATAAACATGAAAATAACATTAAACAACATAAAATGGCCATAAAGATTAGAGGATCATAGAAGAATAATTCACAAGAGTAAGACAGTTTACAAAAAAAGTGCAAAGCAATTTAAGTCACAAGAACAACAAAAAAACAAAAGTAAAAATGTTCTTTACAGCCTGACCAGAGCTTTGAATAGCGAAAAAAGGTGAAACAATTCAACATGTTATAAAACTATTCTATTAATGTGGTTTTCATCAATAAGTCTCCAGGCTTTCAGAACATCTATCAACATTTTTTATTAAGAGATTTACTGATTTTTTTTCACTCTTTTTCAGTCCAGTTTTATTTCCAGAAGAATACATTAATATTTTTGGTTGCATCAATAAAAATGACCAAGAAAACGTCTTTGTTATGTATTTAATGATGTCTGAATTATATCTAATGAATGATGTCTGTTATCTTTAGAAATAAAAGGCCTAGTAAAGAATGCAGATTGTCTGTTTTATACTAGAAATTATGGTGTTGTAGACGTTTTGGTTTTTAAAACAACTGATACACAATCTCTCATGACTATTTTAGTGCTGGCTGTGGTCAGTTGGCCATCTTCAGTTGGGCTGACTCCAAAACTGAATTTGTTGTAGAAATGCGTCCAATTATTACTTTCTCTGATTTTCCTAAAAATGTGTCTAATGGTTCATGAAATGTTTTTTTCACTTTTAATTTACTTCTGTTTTGCTAACACTGCAGACAAATGGATATGCACAGATAGAAACAATCACCGTCCACTTGCCTTTTAGAAGCAGGCGATACCAATGGTTTATTTCATGAGTTTAGAGGCCAATTTAATATGGAATTATATTGTATTCAATTTAAAGTAGATTAACAAATAAATCTATGAAAAAAGCTCAACAAAAAAATGCTTTCAAATGATTTAAAAATTTATTTTGCATTGTATTCTGACCCCAAGTATCGAAACCAAACCACATTATTTGAGATTCACAACCTCAGCTAAAAAAACAAGAACAGAAGTCAGTTTTAAGATATTTCTAGAACAAAGAGTTCCGTGCCTCCTGAATTACCAACACAGATGTCTTAATCACGCAATGTTCACTTCCCCTCCTCCACCAGAAGACGCCACATGTGGCTGCTGCTTATTTCAGGCGCGCTGTCTGCAGCTTTACGTGCCAGTGACTAAGTATACAAATGCTGGCACTGGTTTTGTATTAGTTAACCATTTTTAGCACAGAAATAAGAGGGGGGTGCAGAGCTGAACTGACAGCTAAACAACAGTGCGGCTACGCAGTCTGGTGCAGCTCTTCCTGAGATCTCAAATGGAGCTGAAATTGGACACCATCTTCCCAGCCACTCTCACCCCTTCCTGTGTAATGATAGCTAGCAAAGGGAGGAAGGAAGTTGCAGCAGACATTAAGGGGGGGCAAATAGGCATACTTAAATGTACACTGTCTGATGCCAAGCCAAGTCTATTTCCATCAATAGTTGTACTCAACCTGCACACCTCCAGAAACCTGCTGGACTCACAAACAAGAAAACTACCTTTATTTTGACAGTTTTTCTTAAATGACAGTAAAACAATGACATTTTCCCAAAGGTATATGGAACAAGGGAGGAAACAGATAAAAGTGTATAAATCAGAGTGCAGCAACAGAATGAACTTTCTCTCCTGATGTTTACAAGCTCAGAGTTTCACTCGCTATCTAAAAGCTCCAGGGTCATGTTTGTCTGCGAGTCCTGCAGACTTAAATTACACCGCACACAGCAGCAATTTTACTCTGAGTTAGGGTGAGGTAAATTATGGTAAAAAAAAAAAAAAAACCTTAAAAGCACACATCAAACAAGATACTCCAGGTAAAAAACATGGCAGGGGAAGGTTGTGAAACAAAACGCAGTTAAATGTTAACACAGCCTACAAACAGCGTGCTATCAGCACTTTATCACCTGTCAACAGAAAAACATTTGAAATGATTTATGAATCTGCAACAGCAAAATACATTTCTATCAAAACAAGAGTAAAAATAGACCAAAAAAAAGGTCACGAACTGTAAAAATATAAATTAAACTTTTAAAACTACACTGGATTCAGCTAGTTGCATCATGTGTCAAACAGTTCTCTGTGTTTCAGAAATGAGTAACTTTAGGTTAAAGGGAGAATTGGGGTCTTTAAGTGAGGTTGAGGAAAGCAGTATGTGTTGAGTCTTTGCTGCAAACAGTCACTGAATCTTTAGTTCAGAGAGTCCAAGAGGTGGGTACTTCATGCAGTGATACTTTAAAAACAAGAACATCACATACAGTATATTCCTTTCCATGAGACATAGACCACTGGTCAATTATCTTTTGATATGTCAATGACCTTTTATTGAAAGCCATGGACAACATGGTTTGCATGCAGAGGTGGGTAAAGTACCCAAAAAATGTACTCAAGTAAGAGTAGCAATACTTCAACATATTTTTACTCAAGTAAAAGTAAAAAGTTGCTGTCCAAAAAAATACTTGCGTATGAGTAAAAAAGTATTTGGTAAAAAATCTACTTGAGTACTGAGTAACATCCATCTGATTTTTTTAAATGATGTCATCAGACAGACAAATATAGAGTTTTGGGGAAATTCTTGTATCTTAAAGGCTAAAATGAAAAACACTGATAGCTACATACATAACATGATGTCAAAACAGCAAATTTTAAGCAGAAGAAACACTTTTCAAAGTATTTTTTTAAATATAATAACAAAATTTTCAGTAGAGCTAGCTATGTGGCTAAAAATTTATGTAGCTATGTAGCATCTATGTAGCTAACTAGCTATGTCTAGCTTTTGCGCAAGCTAGCTAGCTAGATACAGATGGCTAGCTAGCTAGAAAACAAAGCTGGTGCAGAAACAGATGGTCTCCTTTAATAAACTGTAGGTGTATTTTTGTTAAAACATGTTTGTTTTTCTGTAAATTTACTTGCAGTAGGAAGAGGATTCAGAGATTTTACTCAAGTAGGAGTAGCAATACTTAACAAAAATAATACTCAAGTTAGAGTAAAAGTTACAGTGAAGTAAAACTACTCATAAAAGAATTTTTTTTTCAAAAAGTTACTCAAGTAAATGTAACTAGTTACTACCCACCTCTGTTTGCATGAAATATAAACAGTCTGTGAGGGAAGCAGTGTTTCAATGACATTAGCAGTCTCTCAAATGAAGCATTGTTGATTAATGTTCAGCCCCCAAAAATAGAAGCTAATCTTCCAGCGTCAGTTCTCACAAAATGTAACCTACCCTGCTGTGTCAACCAGAGGCAGACCCACCATGGTCTCCTTATGCACCCTCCTCTTAATGAGACCAATGGACAATTGTGGGGAAAGCTTGGTGACCTAGAGCAACATGAATCAAAGCTTTGTTGCTCATATTGGATATTTCTTCTTCAATAGTAATCAGAGACTGATGAAAGAGCACCAGAACCATCACATATTAATACCCTCATAATCTTCCTATGAGATCTTAGCAATCAAACAGGTAGTCAAAGGATTTTTCAATGGTCACTTAATGATCTCCATTGGTTACAGCTGGTCTCTCAGAAATCACTGTTGGTCACACAATAGGCGCTCAATGAATTCTCAGTGGTCTCTGCACTCTGCAGGGTTTCATGGTTGTTGTTGGTCTCAATAATGTCTTCATAATTTTTTTTGTTTTTGTTTGGGGAGACGGCTGATTGCTTATGGCCAATTATTGATCACTCAAAGGTTTCCCAGTTGCATCTGTCCTGTGGAAAAGAGCCAATTGAACTTAAGTTAAGGGTTTTGTTTATTTTGTCATTTGTGTTAATCATCCCTAAATTAAAATAAATATCAGTGTCCCATCTGCAAACACTTGTAGGTGAAACTATCTGTTAAGATATTCCAGATGCATAAAAACAAGAAAAAGGGATAGATTGCTTTCTAACTAATAATGTAATGTAACTAGTGTCAATACACAAATAAATGTATTTTAATTGCCAGATGAAATCCATCCCCAAATGTGAACTTTTTTTCATGTTTGAGAATAAAAAATCTCCTACAGTTTAGGAATATCAGTTTGTCTTCAAAGAGGTTAATGCAGCCTCAGTCAAGTTCTGGCTCCGTAACTCTCAATCTGTTCATCCTGACATCTGTTAAAGTGCTCTTTTATAAATCTCCTTTCTTTTTCAAGGATCTCCATATTGGGCCAAAACTCAGAAAAATAAACCCTTATTCCTTCTGGCTCTAACAGCTGGTAAAAACTGTTAGTATTTTGAGGGAATGATCCCAATATACTCCAAATTTCCCACTGGTTTCTTTCTATATTAGACATAATTTCTCTTTAAGTACGGCTTGAACAAATAATGTAAAGAAAAACAAATTACACGTTTCTCTGAGAAACTACATAAAATAAATTACATTTTAGGAACAAAACACCAATACAAGCTGACAATTTGATTACATGCTATCCATTCACTGCATATTTAAATATATTTTTGGTACTGTTTTCCATCTTGGCATGCAATGTAATAGTCTTATTGTTACTTTAGTGTTTTAAAGACATGATGTTCAGGGTGGAGTTCATGTCAGAGCGAGAGACAAAGTCTTTTTTGTCTTCAAAATGATGAAAGTAAGAATATTCATGGATAAACAGTAAAAGAATCGTAGAGTTTCCTCTCTATAAAATTTACATTTTTGTTTAACATATTATGAGTTTGATGTTTTATCTCTGTAAATGAAAGCACAAGTAAAAGGGGAAAAAAGCTATTTGATTTCTCATTAAAAGTGGATTTAAACCTGTAGGAAGGGAGTTTGCAGACAGACATCAAGCTTATGTTTCATTAAAATTGGTGTTATCTTAGTCTTCCTTTTCTTGTCGGATGTTGTACTTCATAGTTAAACAAAATTTAAACAAGAAAAAGTTTAAGGACTAAGTGGTACCTGTCTCAGATCTAGATTTGTATGTATAAAATATACAAATAATGGCGCACACACACAAACAATGAATCCTTGTTCACCATTTGGAGTAGTTTAGAACAAAGAGTTTTATATTTAACTCAAAATTTTTTGAATACTCTAACTCTGGAAACAAAGTTTATGATGTGTTAGTATGTACATTTGGAACAAAAATATAAAAAATCAAAAGCATTAAATCTAGTTCTTGTTCAACCACATTTGATGCCTTTTCAGGACTTGATTGGAATTATTTACACAAACTATGGATGCTGTAATGACACCTGAGACCACTGAGAAGAACTGTATTATGAGGAGGTTAACCTCAGAATGGCAATCCAAACAAGTCATGTCCTAAAATCACAGCATACCTAATGAATCGTGATCTGACCATTACTCATCCTGCTTTCAGGGGGAATACTGGCTCAAATTAGCCACAATTCCAGAAATCTATACAACACTCTGAGTGCCACACTTGGTCGATGTGCTGGCGATGTCTCTGCAATTGCTTAATATTTCCATTTCATCCTTTTCCACCTATTCACTCTCACTGCCACACAGTAATCACTGTCTGCATCTGTGCTTGCTTTCCGAAAAGGTAATAAAACTTGCAAGGCTGTGTGCCTCAGTGGTACACAAAGATGTGCTCAAGGATTGATTGTGTGGGCTGATGAATAAACAGTTGTTACCTCCAAACACGTCTTCCCATCTCTCCTTCTCCCTCCCAGACAGTAACTAAGCAGAGATTTGAAAGCCTACACTAAGACTGATTGAGCCCTGGTGAGCGCTCCTCTGCCAGGAAAAAAAAAAAAAAATCATCTTTTGGGAAAATATCAGAAAAGATCTCAAATGGCAACAATGATCGTCTGTGTTCTTCCCACACAAAAGGGAGGAGGAAAGAAGCTGACAGGCTGGCCTGCTGGCTGTCTTCAGAGCAGAAAGAGCGACTGCGCCCTGCTGTCATGCTCTTAGTCTCTTGTTGGTGAGCGATGGCGAGCTCGTTGGAACAGCCGCTAAGGTCAAAAGACACTCAAAGGTAAAGGCAGCATGACCAGAAAGCTGACAGAAACTCAGACAACATTAACAGACTTAACTGCAGGGAACAACACAGAGGACAATGATGTGCATTGAGCTGATATTTTAGCAGATTCCTAAGGGAGATTTAAGTTCTGACTTGGTGTAAAATCTTGTGTTTATCCTGGGGAACATGATACATGTTTTATGGCAGTTCATCCAATATAAAAACACTCACAAGCACCTTAAATGTTGTATCACTAAAGTGACTACAAACTGTACTTTTGGAACCACAAACAAATCCCAAATAATGTGCAAAAACATCATTCATAAAATGTTGAGAAATGTAACTAGAGTGCAGAATATGATTTAACATGTACAACATGAAACTTCAGGACAACTTTGCATGTATTTCAAATGCAAACACAATCTTTTCTTTTTTCTAATTGGCTGTAAGGAGATGATTGCCTTTTCTAAGAGAGAATTGGTTTTCTGCAGGTATGTTTACTAAGAAGGAGGAAGGCTGGAATGAGAAGCAGTGGATCTGAATAATTTATGTTGCTGAGGATAATAAACATAAAAAAAATGAAAGACAGAAGGACAAAGCTTAGGCAGCAAATAAAAAATTACTGACATAAGACAGCAAAAAATGCACACAAGTAACAATAGATCCAGAACTTTTGTATGTTGTGGCTGTGCTGCCAAAAAAACTATTAAAGCTCGAAGGAAAAGGGAGAAAAAGCGTAGGATGAAATAAAAAAGTTTAATGTTCATGAAATTTAATGTGGTTTTTGATTCAAAGCATGTTTTGGACAGCGACACACAGAGATGGTAATGTGTGTGTGGCTGTCTGAGTGCGCACCCCGGTGTGTAACAAAATGATAGGTACTATTGGATTCGTCAGGCAGAGCGTTTCCTTGGCAACAGTGCCTTACCCCTCTCCTCCGACTTTGGTGATCTTGAGCCGAAAGTCCACAGAGTTGAGGTTGGGGGGCTTCCACTTGAGGATCTCATCACACCTCCCAGCCTTGTACCTCTGCATGGGGCAAGAAAATAACACAGAAGTGAATAAAATACACTTTAGATATTCTTTCTGTAGAACTCAAATACTGAATTTTAAAAAAAGAGTAACAGCCATCCTATAAAATTTTGTTGGTATATAACAGACGTTAGATTTAAATATAAGAGGGCCAATGACGGAAAAAGTGAATAATCTAGATTTGAAAATAACTAATTGCAAGTTCAGTGTAAAATTTATTCTTGTGATCATGACAATACTTAACTGTAATCATGCACGGTGATTCAACACGATTACATATTTTGCATCACAACTCTATTTCTTTGTGCACCAACATACAGTATGACACAGCCCAAACAACACACTTCCCTCCATTCCTTTGATTATTCATGCAGGCCTGACATTTCGAAGGACATGAATCAAGAGCGCTGAAACATGAGGAATGTAAAGGCATGACGGGTGGAGGCGGGAACAGATGACCAAATTCTGTCACTGTCGGGTTGCCAGGTAACAGAAGTCTACTCCAAGGAAATGTGTGGAGAACAGACAGGATTCCTCAGGAGAACCTTCACTGTCACAGTACATAAATAAATGAGAAGATCCAGGCTCCGCCCACGTACACCCCAATGGCAGGACACAGGAACTTTAAATCATTAAGATGAGAGAAAAACCAAAAGGTTACCTGTAAAAAATAAAGATTCTTCTCAACACAGAAACTTGTCTGAATTGAAACAGTTTTTAATCCTCCAATTCCCTGAAATAAAAATTCTATTCTGCTTCTGTTACAAGTGTTTTTAGAATAATGTTAATTCTGCGAGAAGGGATTTTGCTTTGGACATTCAGTCCTTTAAGAAATGAGTGAGGACGTTGGACATTTAGGTTCAGGTGTTAACTGGTCTGGTTCAGGTGGTAACCAGTTTAAATACACTCAGTGTCTTTTTACCACAATCCTGTTTGAAGAACAATTTGGGTCTATTTTGAAATTTCCTTTATTAATTTTTTATGTGGAGTTTTCACACTAAGCCACAATAAACAAAATGCATAACTATACTTTTTTCTAAATAATACAACCACAGACATAAAACCAACACTCTGTCCTTCCATCACTCGTGAAAAAGACAATGATGGAACCACTCCCCAACCAGGAAGGAGCATTACATCTTTTTGCAATCAACCATAAACTTAGCTGAAATCATACAAAGCTGTAGAGACAGATATGTTAAAACAAGTTCGGAGAAGAAAAAGAACGTAAAATAATTTTGTTAACTGGCAACAGGCCAACAATATAATCAACTGGTTTGAAACATGCTACCGGAGCCTGTCTGCAGTACAAACCAACTAAACACAGTCTGTAGTAAAATAAGTCTTGAACACATCACCAGTTTTCTATTTCTAAAGGTGCTATTAACATGAGACTCTCACCAGATGTCGGTAACATCTAATCCACACATGCAAAGACATCAAAGCATTCATGTCTATACATTAAGTTATGTGCAATAAAATGACATGATACAGGGTCAAAGAATGGAAGACGGTTACTGAAATGTAAATGTCCTGCATTTGTATAGCGCTTTTCTAAGTCATGGACTACAATTCACACGCTGATCGCGGTAAGCGACATTGTAGCCACAAAAGCTATGCTGCCATACACCAGGCACTACTGGAGCCTGGTGCAAAATGATGACTTTCTGTGAGTTTTATCAAAATCTGTTTAGTGATTTGTGACTAATACTACAGTCAAGCAAACTCAGCCACAGAATGACATTATTCCCTGCTTTCTGGTGGTGGGCTATGAAACATTGGCCACATAGGTTCCCTTATTTAACACTGTTCTACCACAAAATGAAGTGCTTTTTTGTTAGGAAATACATTAAAGCTCATCTGAGCATATGTGTTGCTTCATTCACATGAATTTTATATAACCTTTGAGCTGAAATTATGTGGTTGTATGGATGTCTTCATGTCTGATATACATGAAGTAAATATGTGCTGGTTTCCTCCTTTTTGAACATTAGACAGTGAAACACATTTATTTTTACACTCCCGGTTTTACACTCTAACAGCCACAGCCTCTGAGTTTCCAATGTGAAGCAGCAGGTAATTTATATGCAATGGCACATCATTACATGAAAATGAATTTGATAGATGAGAGATATGTTCCTGAAGGCAAGGTCGGGCCCAGCACTCTCTTTTTGCACTTCAGTAATAAAGTTCTCTTTATTTTTTATTTGCACTCTCACTTATTGACTAGACCAACAATAGTCATGAAAACACAAGTGCATCAGGCAGTATATTTTCATTTAGAAATGAATTTGAAGGTTGTACGTTTATTCTACCTGCTGTCTGATTGGGCTTTCATAGAGTTGTTGCCATGGTTCCTCTGGGATGGGTTCATTTAGAGCAAATATCACTTTGATTTGAAATGGGGCCGCACATATTTCAGCACACAGTCGGGAAAAAGTCTGAATACATCCTCAGGGCTGTGTGTGTGTTTGGGTTCACAAGTCATCAGTTGAAAGCCTGTTCACAAACATTTGGATGCTTGATAACATGCAACTATAAGGTGAATAATTTATATAGTACTGTAATTATTTTAATTTGAAATACAGCAAAGGCAGCATGTTAAAGATTGAAGCTGAAAATATTTGATTTTTTCATTGAAATGTGTTTTTTTGGCATCAACACATTTTAAAAAGAGACATGTTTATCCCTGTATTGAATGCCCTCTTTGTCTGAAACCTTGGGAGGCTGATTGGTGTTGTTTTTAAAGCAAAATCTTTTCTAATTCTTGTTTCAAGTATTCCTGCTGCTCAACAAATTTACTTTTCCTAAGGGCACCTACAGCGTGTAAACTAAGTACACATTGCCAATTTTTTAAGTAAATATTTTTCGAAAAATGCTAAGTTATCTGTAATAAAATGGAATGACACAGGGAAAAGTAATTTAAGCTGAGACCAAAAGTGAACTTCTTCGACGTCACAATGCACATCATGTTTGAAAACAAAACACTACACTAACATTATTGTTTGGCGGTGGGATCATCATGACGTGAGGATATTTTTTCAGCATATGGTACTAGTATGCTTCATATAATCGATGGAAAGATGAATAAAAAATGCACTGGAACTTTCTTGAGAAACATCTACTGCCATCTACCACCAGGATGGTGACGATGAACAGAGGTGGAGGCTTCAGCAAAACAAAAGACAGCCAAGGAAAATAAATTGGTTTTAGAGAAAGAAAATCAAGCTGCTAGAATGGCCCAGCCAATCACCTGATATGAATCCTTTAGATAATTTATGGAGAGAACTAAAGAGGGGTTATCTTGTCGTTGTGTCCTTCGGCAAGACACTTCACCCACCTTGCCTACTGGAGGTGGTCGGAGGGACTTGGCAGGTGCCCTCTCTGTCAGTGTGCCCCAGGACAGCTGAGGCTACAATGTAGCTTATCACCACCAGTGTGTGAATGTGTGTGTGTGTGAATGAGTGAATGACTGTTGTGTTGTACAGGGCTTTGGGGAGTGTAGAACACTCTAGAAAGTGATCTATAAATACAGGCCATTACCATTTTTTACCATGGTTTCTCCTGCAGGAGAGGTCATGAAGTTATCAGCATCAACAATGGCTTTTATACAAAGAATAAAATACATGTGTCTTTAATACTTTCCCCCCAATATCATTCAATTTTATTGCATATAACCTAATGCATTTGTATGCATGGTTTGATTTCTTTGCATGTATGAATGAGTTATTACAGACATCTGGGCACTTTTTCATGTCAATAGCACCTTTTTAAATGTATTTACTTTAAAAGTCGGTGATGACTTCAGTACTTCTTTCATCTGGTGTAAGAGTCATTTGCAATTCATACTTTAAGAGCCAACATCAAAATCAATTGTCAATGTCAATTTCTTTCTATAGCACATTAAAAACAACAGGAGTTGACACAAGTGTTTTACAGATCAACCAAACAAGTAAAAACAGCAATAAAAAGCCATAAAACAGTATTTACATAAAAAGTACAAGTACAAGTTAATTAAATGACAATATAAGACCATGGCTTTGGATGGGTCTCAGTCTGAGCTGGAAGAAAAGTCTAAAGAACAAAGATGAGTTTCCAACATATTTTTAAAAGGTTCAATAGACCCAGCAATCCAAATATGAAGAAGTAAACTGTTTCAAAGCTTTGAAGCAGCTACTGCAAAGGCAGATTTCAGAACATTTAGGGGAACTGGTTGGTTGACCGAAGATCAGGCAAGTATTTATGATATTGAGTGTAATCACACACTAACCTTAACTGTACTTTCAAGTTTTTTTTTGTTTGTTTAAAATGAATATACCGCCTATCATTGTTCAACATAAAATGATCCAAGTTTAAAACTTGTGAGCAAACAGGTGACCAACACCATGTCTTGAAGGAATGTTGAAGCTTTTAAATTGACAACCTTGCAATTGTGGCTGGACTCAGAAACTTAATCTCATTCATTCTGATTTGACAGTTTGTTTAAAGGTGCTGAAATAGGATGCTTAAACAGTTTTCCTGCTTTACACAGAAGAACATCCTGTTTGACTTTAGATAATAGGTATAATAAAGCCTTTTTCTAGTTTTTTCTGCTGTTATCAGCAGCTTATTTAAATGCCCTCATATGTACGAGCACCTCAAGGAAACAATGACAGCTTATATTAAAAATGTAAAAACAAATATGCCCGATTTCCTGACCTCTGCTTCTATATCTCTCCTTTAAAAGATATAAATAAAAATACTCAATACTTTAACTGTGCAAGCTGTCAAAAACTTCAACATGGGGTGAGAGGAAGCAGCACAAGAGCTTTCATGGTGTAAGCTTAACTAAGCTGACTGTGCAGTTTAACTTTTCTAAGGCAATTGTTGGCGGTCAAGATAAATTCGGTCCTCTCGACTGTTATTTTAAACTTTGACTTCCAAATAGCAACTATCTTTTAAAAAATGCTGCACACCTGAAGTGTTTACTCAAGCAGAAACTGTTCTTATTAAAAAGGAAAGGACTGAAGAGGGGAAGTGGGATCATCAAGGTAACCGTGATTAAACTCCAGTGGTTAAAATGTATATTATTTTAGGCAGTAAGCAAAAAGGAATATTATTGTGATAAAGACAACTGATTAATACATAATGCATTGCATGTCTTAGCTTCTACATTTTTTTCACTGCAGATGCTGTCACTTTAAATTAGACAGATTCAGGCTCGTCTGTGTGTAAAGTGGTCATTGAACTGTCTGACACTAGCCGGCTCCGAGTAGAAGGAGGATGCATTGCTCTGCTCTAACATCTCTCTTTCTCTCTAACCTTTTTTTAATTTCTGATATAAAAATCATGTCTAAAGTATACACACAAACTCCCAAATAACACTGGTGTGTGAAGATGACATGTACAGTTTGCTGCAAAGAAGCCATTGTGTGGATTCTATTTGGGGACACTGCGGATTGCAGAATTCTCACACCACTGTTAGTGTCCTTTACCTTGCAGGCAACACTTCACCTTGCATGAAACCTTGGCTGAAGGCAAGGAAAAAATATGTAAACTAAACAGGGAGGTAAATGACTTATGAGGATCCAAATAGAACATAAGTGTTTGGATCTATTAATGTCTAGAAATAGAGTAGTATATTTGATATGCTGCAATCCATATTTCCACTGGAGGAAATGGAACCCTGTTTTTTCCAAAGTGCCATAAAGTCTTGAAAGAAATCTATTACAGAAAACATTAAAGCTGAATAATAACGGTTAACGGCCCTGCTATTTTTAGATTACAGTAAACATTTCCAGGAGTTCATTAAATATTTGAAAATAACTAATTAGCACATATATTTATCGTCAAGTATTTGGAAAAGACAAATATTTCTTCACGAGATCTTTTACATACTTCATTTTCTGGGAGCTTTTTTGTTTCCACTATTATGGTGCAATGATTGCATATGGTATATGGGAATATTTGTGAAAAGAAAAACTCTTTTGAGGATAATGGTCAAATTAAAAAAAGTATATTCTCACCTAACTGTTTGTTTTTTAAAATGATGTATTAATATAATGTTAAGATAAAAACAATCACCCAAATTAGTAGGAAAAAAGTGGCCTACCCTTGAATACTTGGTCCAATAATGCAAAAGCTAAGGCAATCAGATGCATTTCTATATCAAAGACAAGTTTCAACACTTGTGACATGTTTGATTGTAATCAGTGCCTGTCATTTATTTTAAAAGCTTTTGTGAGACTGTCACACATTTCACACAAGGCTGCACTGACTTTGTGGGCTACTGAGCCAAGGAATATATAAAGAAATATTAAAAGATCTGCTGAAAGGTAGATAAATCATGCAAAATTGTAAAATTCAATCTAAAAATGCTAGTTAATGTTCAAACACTAATTAAAATGTAAACTTATGTCTCTGCTGAGACCAAAATACAACCAATTAAGTTTTAAATTCCAGCACCAGGAAAATTGGCAAAGAAAATCCCCCTTCCCACTCGCTGAAATAAAGGCTTGAAGTGGAGAAAGTAGCATGGCTGTTTCAACAAGAACTTCAACAAAAGAAGAACTTCAACAAAAACTTTCAACTAAAGAAGAACTTCAACAAAAGAAAAAATTTTGACAAAAATGGGCTGCATGGTTGAGTTGCCAGAAGCAAAACCAATATTATACAAACACAATGAACCCTTAAACTGCAGGCTCAAAATCTGCCAAATAGCACATAAAAAGACCTAAAAGCTATTGGAACAAAGTCAATTACAGAGAGCTTCAAGTTGAAATGTATGGTCACAACCATAAGCGCTAAAATACAGGTTCAATGAAAAAAAAAAAAAGTGAAAATCGTGAAAAAGTTACAACTTTTTGTTGCCATTTCAGAAAGTGAAACTTTTATAATCTATTGATTCAATACACGTAAAGTGAAATAAACATTTTTTTCTTGTAATTTTGATGATTGCTTACAGATAATGAAAATCTAAAAAATCTGTGTCTCAGAAATTTTGAATATTAAGCAATCAATATTTGGTTGGGCCTCCTTTAGAATGAATACCTGCATGGCATAGAGGTGATCAGCCTGTGGCATTGCTGAGGTGTAACGGAAGCCCAGGTTGCTTTGATAGCAGTCTTCATGTCATGTGCATTGTTGGGTCTGGTGTCTCATCCTCCTCTTAACAAAGCAAACTGGCCTGACCTGAACCTCATAGAAAATCCATGAGGTATTATCAAGAGGAAGATGAAACACCATACCCAACAATACCTGTAAAGAGGAGTAAACAAGGCGTATGATGATGAGAAAAATCCCAACCGTTAAGCAAAGGGTGATCTCAGATGCTTTGTTGATGTGTGAGCTACAAGATGAATGCAGTAACTTATTAGTAAATACTGGAGGGCAATTTCAAAGGCCACATATGAGATGCAATTGGACTTTCCAACATAACTGATCCTTCCTACAAGAGGGCAACAACATCTGAACATGGTTCATCATAATAGGTTGTTTTGGTTTTTTACAGTTTTCTTAAATTATTTCACTATTCTTTAATTTAAAAATGGTTTATTTGAGCCTCATAAAAACTTGGGTAGGTGTTTCTCCTAACTATTTTGAGCTGCCAAACACTTATTTTGCAAAACATCTTTTGGGATCCAGATGAACCAAGTGAATGGACTCACCTCTAATTTATTATTTTACTAATCCTATGTAACAAAAAATTATTCAAAAACAAAAGGATAATAAACCAAAGCTACTGATTTCAACTGAATTATCCATAAACGTATGAGTGCATGACAGATATAAAGAGGGAAATGAGTACACCATTGTAATAAATAAAGTGAATATGTTAAATGACAACATAAAGCACCCAAACAAATAATTTACAGAATGCCTAATTATGCACAAGAAATGAAAATTAGCTGGAAGGCTAACTTCAAGTGCTTTGATTAAAGTATTATTCTTCAAGTCTCATTCTAATAACAGCCCTTTCCTGCAAGGCACACTTAATGTGTAAGTGTGCTACGGATTACAGACAAAGGGGCTGCACAAGTCCAATAAATCTGCTCCCTGGAGGAAACAAAATCCCTCATGTTACAGCTCAAACACACTGGTCGGTTTATTTTAGAGGCACACTGACACTGCGTGTGCTTTTGTCTGCGCTTTTGAAATGTTCTGGTCTGAAAGTGCAAACTGGTGCAGCAGAAAAAAGGATTATGTTTTAGGATGAACAGGTGTAAGGAACACAGACATTTTGAAGTAAACTGTTTAGATTTGAAAAAAAAAAAAAAAAAAAAACCCAAATAAAATATAAGATCACCTGAAACCACATATTTTCTCATGTACACCTGACTCAAAAGCTTCAGATTACACACACAATAGTGCAAGTACACACTTTGATTTTATATGGCAAAGCTTAAATAATTATCCAAGAAAAGAAAAGAAATCAAACATTCCTCCTCCCATTCTTTGCATGGAGATTACCATCTGGATATCTTTCATAAACGTTTTTTCCATCTGTATCAATGGTTTTGTTATCAATTGAAAACCTATTTGATGTCCTCGAAACAAAGAAGACATGTCGCAAGGACACCATGTGTTTGGCGAGATAAGACCCGGTGACTTGCTGCTGCTGAGGCGGTAACCTTTGTACCAAACTTAATAGACAATCACTTCAGCAAGAACCTGCTGAGATTAACCTCGAGACCATTCTAATCCCATTCACACAAGAAGAGATTAACAGAACACAGGCAACTGTAGAGACTTAAAGGCAAAAAAATCAATGACTTACTGGTGCCCTACACATTATCGGTTGCTAATGGTGGTTGTGATAAAAGATTTTTCATTTCTCCTGCTGCTGCTGCTTTTTAAAATGAGGTGAAAGCGCCTTTATTAAACTAGTACCGGACATGTACTGTAAAATAAAATCTAATCAGATATTTATTTTGTTAATTAACGTGACAACGATCTTAAATCCAGTGCAAACCCAGTGTCTTTGGTTATAGATTAAAGGGAATTTTGCATCTCACAACACCATTTATTTCTGCCTCCATCTGACTCCAGGAAGTGAAAACAGGTTTTCTGTAGGCACTCAGCACAGATCCAATGACAGCCCCCTCTTTGTTGCAGTGCGTCACTGTCTCTATTTACACTTAGGAGCTCAAATCATCTCAACTGCAGGTTGCATAACTTATCCAGTTTGTCACAAAACAATCGATATATTGCAAAGGTACTCAATAGGCGGACCGCGGGCCGGATCCGGCCTCTTGAGTCAGTTACTGTGTCCCCAAAGCTGTCAATATTTTATAAAATCCAAAGGGGAACAGCACTGCACGCCTCTTGCAACAGCTTCAGGAAGTGGACCTACTGCAGGGAGCTACAATGCGCACCCCCACCCCCCTGCAGACCAGTCGGGTGCATCTCCCCCTCCCAAGTTGTTAATATTTCATTTAATCTACGCAAATCGCCGCCGCATCTCTCGCCCTGCTCCAGGAAGTGGAGCTACTCAGGTGAGCGGCATAGCACCCCCACCCCAATAATGCTTTTGTCTGTTTGTGTATGTGTTTATCAGAGTAACTCCTAAACCAGTGGACAGATTTGAATGGACCATACAGATATTGTGGTATTAGCTGAGAGTCATCCATAACACATATTCTGAGTGCTAAAAGACTGTCTGCTATTACTTTAGATCATGGCAGATTTGTCCGAAATGGCCATAACTACATTATTACTCAATATAAAATTATCTTAAAGGCTTGCATGGAAAAATTGTGGGTAATGTGCATCACTTCATGGAATGATAGGCCTTTGATTGAAAAATGGACTTTGAGTTTTATGATCTAGTATAATAGAAATGAACAATTTGAGTATAGATGATTCTCTCCAGACTCCCTGTCTATTATGCTGACACATCATTCATTATTGTCATTTCTATTTATGTTTGAGTCAAAATGTGGTTGATCATATGTAAAACTTAAGGATTAAATATACATTTTTTGCTCACATTTAGCTATTTTCTGTCATCATCCACAGAAACTGGCCTTTTCTGAATCTTGTAATCCCTCTAGACTTTGTTGCTGCTGTGTAACGTGAGTTGCTGCTGGCTGGCTGTCTTGATCAGTTCTCGTCTTTCTTTTGTCCTTCACTGCATCAGTCTGTCTCTAATTGATACCAGCCAAATTACTGGGCTGACTTATGAAAAACAGTGCCAGCTGTAACTTTTGGACTGACAATTCAATCTATTATTGCCAGATCTTGTGACAGATGAAAGCAACTGAAGGAAGAAACAGACGCACCTTGGGGATCAGGCCCTCAACACTGTAGACTAGTTTAAGCAACTGTTTGACTTGTTTTATTGCAAAGTGGCCTTGAGTGTCGTGAAAGGTGCCTATAAATAAAACGCATTATTATTATTATTTCCATTTTAAATCAACTCAGTTCAGGATTTTTGTTAGAAAACTTATTTATTGTATGAATAAAAGATACAAAATTTGTATACATAAAATACAGCAGCACCAAAAATCTTATTCTGTTAAACCTCAAATTATATTTCCTATAATAAACCGTGACCTAAAAACTAAGCATTCTCTTTATTAATGCAGTTTTGCATGTAGAAATTTCCTCTGTGGAGTCATGTAGAAATGAAGCTTTTTAAAGCATCAAGACCAAAATCTTTGACCTTTAACTTTGGATGAGTTTAAGCCTGAACATGGTATCTTATTAAAAAAAGCAAAGATAATGGAGTTCTGGAATGCCCCAACGGAGAATGTGGTACCAAAACATCAAATGCTCACAACAGGGGGTGGTATTAAGAGCTCCCCACACACTGATATCCTGGCTCTCACTGCTGTGCATGCTTCAGAAACAAGTTACGTACATGGAGAGGCATATAAAAGCAATATGTGCCAAAAGCATCAATGAGAAAAGATAAAAGTGAAAAAATAAATGCATAAAAACTCTTACAACATAAATTATGTCTTTGTATACAAGTGATTTCTGCAGTAATAAAGCATGGATGTGTGGTAGACATGCTGACTATACATGACTCTATATCACAGAAAAAAAAAACTAATAAAGGAGACTGAAGATTTGCATAAAGTCACATCCTTCTTTAATCCTATTTTCAAATTAGTAATTTCATCTTTAAAAACAAACAACAGGCGGCAACATTCGTCCTCCTTTTGCTTAATTCTTCTCTGTAAATATTCAACAACCAGTTTGTGTGTACTGTTCCCATTTGAGAGTTTTATGTGCAAACCACATCAAATTAAGCAACAATCATGTAGGTGTTTTCACTTTTCCATTAATGCTTTTATGATTAGATGAGCAAACAGAAAGCACTTTCCGGTTTCCAAAAATGTAACAGCAACACTGCAGTTCTCTTTTCAGTTGTTTTATTTATATCTAAAAATATATATATATATTAATACAAAGATGCACAGTTGGAGACTTCAGACTGCTGGCAGTACACAGTACAAAGCATCAACGAACTATTTTCGATCAACCTAGAAACAGCAGGCACATGTCATTCCTATTTGCATTGCGTGTGATATGTTGTGAAGGTTGTGTCTGTCACCCTGCCGACACCAGGCCAGTTGTTATTTCCTCTGAAATCTGCCTCGGTTACTTGTTTAATGCATACAATCATCTGAATTTTTGTGATGCAAAATGCTTTATAATTTTGCTCAGTATAGACTGAAAATTGCACAACTAAAACATTTAAACCATTTTATTAGTTGATGAAGATTTTGACAGAAAAGTATTATTTGTTGTTGCAATTTCCCATCAGATGGCTCATTATTTGCATCGCCATTAAGTCACATTAGATGTGGCAGCTTTGCAGGTCCTGACCCGCATGTCTAACTGGCTCTGCAGTGTCAGCCAGCTGCTGCTGTCCTTCACAGATCAGAGATATCTCCTTCTTTAATCAAACTGCTGAAAAAATGTCATTAAATGAGAAGCAATTTAACTACAAATCATTGAGAGCATTATTGGTCAACATGGGCAATCACCATGCTGTGTCGAGTTTTAAAATAAACTGATCATCAGCCACAGTCCTGCAGGACTGTGAAAGGACTTCCGTTCAATTCAGAGGTGAGATTATATAAAGGGAGGGATAAAAGGCACCTGACAACAAAACGGATCTGTCTGAACAATCTATGCAATCAGTTTCTCATCGACAGGATGTCTGCCTTGCTGCACTTGCTCATTCAGTTCCTGTTTGTTGAACAGCAATCATCTTATCCACCAGAACAAATCCAAAACCCGGTTTGACAATGATTCTATCACTCAACTGGGATTCTAATGATGATGTTGAATTTCTATTCAGGTTCAATAAATATTTAGACACATACGTTTTAACATTCAACAGCCAGAGTGCTTTCCAGACCTTTCTGACCCAGTTTGTAATAATCAATGAAGTTCATAGCTCTAAAAGCACAAATAAAACCAAACAAACGGCATCAAAACAGCTTTTTTTTCAGCTATCAATCTAACTTTTAAGAAGAATTGTAAACAGTTTGGAAATTTAATCATCTATAAAAGTTTTCAAGAAGGGCATGATTTGCAGCTAAATGGAAAAACCATAGTCACAACCCTCATTTTAAAATGAATCATTTCTATTTCTGTCAACAATCATCTTCTCTACAATTTTAGAAATTAATCAACTGTGGAAATGACAAACTCAAGTCGATTTAGCATTCTGTCATCCATGTGAATGTACGCAGTAAGCTGTATGAAATAAAAACAAATTCCCAAAATATCCAAAAATCGAAGCAAGTGGAGATAATGACATTAAGTGAAAACAACATCAGAGCGTTGGAAATCATCAGCACCTGCAAAAATATGATGTTTCTGTTGTTTCTGACTGAGACGGTGACAGATAATTTAAGGAGCCTGCTTGTGCCCACAGATGGTCTCGGTTTTTATTCATGGACTAAAAAATGCAGCTGGGTAAATTACCTTTGCCAAATTTTAATGTACAGTTCTCCTGAGAAACGTTGAGACCAAACAGCTAAACCAAAAAGGACAAGTACTGATAATTTACTTAAGTTTTGGAACACCACACAACAATATTCACATTAACTATGTCATGGCTGAATCTAGCACCAAGAACTAAAATAAAATTAATAGAAAAATTATGATTTTGTAGGACATACTATAGAAGAAGAATTTTTATTTCTATCATTTTCAGAATGTTAGCTCATTTATTAAATGTTTTTTTAACTTTGGAACATTGGGTGTCTAATTTTTTGTCATGTTTGTCACAATCCCATTCCCATCTCAGAAATACAACTTGTGTGTTTTTGTTTACATCTACTGGTAACTTAAATTTCAAATGATGCTGCACTTACTGTACTTCAGAGTGTTTTTTCTCTTTCTTTTTTCAACCCAAAAAGTTCCAGCGCTAGAACAGGACTGGTGCTAGAGCTGGTTTTTAACAATTTTTTTTTTTTTTTTTAAACACTTAACTGATTTGGTTTTCCACAGTCAGAAAGCCACAATCTCATCTAATAAATGTTCAATTCATCCTCTGTTGTTAGATTCTGTAGAGTATCACAGTGCAGAGAGACAGTTATCTACACAAATCACAGGGTTTGTCTCGTTATCCCTGCAATCAGATGTCTGAATATCACCAAACTATTTTCTAAACAGTTTTAAACAACAGTCAGCATGTGTGAACTCTCTTCATTGATCTCCAAGTGATATTAGTAAATGCTGCTGCGACCGGGAGTTACACAAACCATTTCAAGCAGGATTTATCAACACTAGCTGGTGATATTAAAAGAGTCAACAGTGTTTATAAATGGCATTTCCAACAGTATTTATGACCTCAATTGAAAACATTGGCCTCTCCTTGATGTTTAAAAAATTACCACCTGCAGAAAGATTAGAAACAATAAGTTCACGTTATTCCACTGCTAATTAGACTCCTTATGTGGTTCTTTCCACTGGTCCACCATAGAGTTTTCAGTGCTAAAGTTATTGGCAGTGAAAACAGAAAGAACTTGTGCTTCTGACTCTGGTTTACCATTGGAACCTTAATTTGAAATGTCTGTTATGAAAATATTGTTAAGGATGTAAACCAAATAAAGAAGAAAAACATTTATTTATTGTATAAAGCCATAGTAAGATATCAGATAGGTCTTTAAAGTTGAAACTATAAAAACAGGCTAAAGCTGCACTGATGTTATGTAAATGTATTCATATGTGTACACAGAAGAGCATGGGTCCATGAGTCCATCACAGAGGAAGGGAAGTGGAATAGTATTACTGTCACAAATAAAAATGATTTTCTGCTGTTCTTGAACCAGGTGAATCAAAATTTCCACCAAGGCCCCTTCCATCGTAACACAACGGGCCATGAGTCTGATTTAGTGTGCAGCTTCTTGCAGAGAGGCGCGTGTTTATGAGGGACCATGTAGGAGTGGGCAGTTGTAAGAGAGTGGTTTCCTCTACAATGACAGAGGGTAAGAATGGTACAGGAGATGACAAACGGCCTCTGGTAGTAACAAACTGTCTGATTCTTATGTAGAAGTGCAACAAAAATCTGTGCCTGACATTCAACCTGTAGCAACAGAGCTGCATGCTTGACAAATGACAGGCTGTCAAAAATAGATGATAGCTTACCCCACACGGCTGAAAGATAAGTCCATCGACTTCGTGGCTCACTTGGGATGTAAAGCTGCCTTCCAGGAGCTGAAAGAGAGAGAGAGATGTTTTCAGTGAAAGAAAACTGATAAATGGATCGCTGAAAGCTTCGGCCGGCAACAGATGAAATTACATTGATTTATAAAGTCAACTCCAGTCATAGAGCATGGCAACACCTAGCACAGAAAGCAAAATAAGTGTTGAGTTTTAACAAAACAAAAAGGCTTCCACTTAGCAAATCCTGCAGATTTTAACACAAACACAATATTGTCTAATCCATCAAACTCAGAAACTAAAGTCTTATCTTTTGACCAATGGCGTATGTCTCAGAGATTACAATCTTTAACTCGACAGAGCAGGTTGAAGACAGAAATAGCTGCAAATCATTACGTTTCTGATGACTGGGAAGAGCAGATTTCTTCTCCTCCATTAACACCAACCAGTGAGTCAGACAGAAGCAGAACACAGCAGCATACCAGACAAGGGATGCCCAGGGGATACGGCAGAGTAACTGTACAGTAACCGAACACCTCCTTTATAATGACGCACAGCAACATCTGAGGCAGTTGGGCAGTTCATATTAGAAGTTTGAGGTTGATGCTTAAAGTTGCATAAGGAAACAGCTAAAAATAAGTTTGAAGTGATTTATACAATTCTCTCATCTAACATGGACATGAACATGTTGTTCCAAGGTAAACTTAAGGGTATCTAATTGGTAGAATTATGTTATTCAGTGCCCATCCAATATGAGAATATCATTTACTCGCTGGAATGATTTCTGTTTTGGACTTCAAGCAAACCTTTCTGATAAACACTACCTGCTCAATTTGCACCTCAGAACCTTATATACTAGATGCCTTCAGGATGTATTATTTCTATACGATAAACTTCAAAGTTTGAACTTGTGCTCCGTGGAGGCAGACAAGCGAAAATAGGGGGGAAATTACACACAATTCCTTCAGGGTGTTTGGACTGCAGTGCAGCACAAGCCAACAATGATCATATTTGCCGCATCAGAGACACTTAATATTCATTGCTTATAGCCTTACAACAACAAAGGATAATTTTACCTCCATAAAATGTCTGAAATCTGTTCCCTCATTGGCTTATTGACTAGATGGTTGCCCTACAGTCTGTGTCTATACCTTGAAAGGATTAGGCTTGCTTTGAAGGACAGATAGAACTTTAGGGAAATTTTATGGCTATAAAACCATGCACATACTTTTTTATGTAATGCTGTTATGTTTATGTTGCACCTCCTGAAAGAACATCAATCTGTAGCAAGCGTTATTTCCATACTGCCATGGCATAAAGAAAAACTTGCTGCCTGGAAAGCAGGAAATCAATATACAACACATCATACACCACAGAAAACGCCTGCACGTAATGTAATGCTAAACTGCCAAACCTCAATGCAGCCACAAAGCTACAAGAGATAGAACCAACTAGAACCAACACACTATCTGAAAAATAAGGATTCAGAGGAGATGAATATGAATAATAATACAAATTCTGTACCACAACAAATATGTGACTCAGAGGAAAGAATCCCTAGAAAACTGTAAATCTCAAATCTTTCAGATTAGACTGTTTTATTAATAAATGCAAACAACTTTGTGTCAATATTATATTTTACTCTTAGTATGCTGGCTGCAAAAGGAAATATAATTCTAGGATAATTGTATTATTGTTATACAAAAAACCCAATCTTTCACTAAAGAAGTTATTTTCTGCCTTACATACGATTGGTTTGCAAAACTAGAAAATGAGCTATGCAAACTTTATCATTAGCTATTGCAGTAATGTCAGAATCTGTATTTATGGATTACTTTATGCAATACCGTTAATGTATGTTGGTGTGTAGAGGGTAAATATTTTAAGCCATGCAGGAAATGGTTTTGGTCAATAAAAAAATAAATAAAGTGAATGCATTAGTGCACTGCAGCGTGGATCAGGTTTCAAAGCCATCAAGCAAAGCGTCTAAGAAATATGGGAAGATGGTAAAAACACAGAAGAAGAGTGCTGTACTTCTCCTGCCTTTTTAAAAAATGAGACACACAATAATATTAATCAAACCTTTGCAGGACACTCATTACCCTGCAGTGAATCATGGCTGGAACCTGAGATGAGATAAACCCAGAACAAGTCACTAATTCATATGAGGGAAAAAGAAATCCGCAGACAGATATTACATTACTGCCAATTTAGATTTACCAATTAACCTGACATGTATACTATTTGATTATATGTGGAGCACAGGGAGAACATGCAGCCAATCAACAGGTTATAACATTTTTACAGAAGGAAAACCTTGGGTCAAAGCATTTATGAGGAAGGACGTTACACCCACCTAGACATCGTTACAGACTGATCACACACTGCTAGTGCAGCAACACTCGCCTGTGGCAGCAATATGCTATGATTCAATAGGCTGGATTTGTTCAAAAGGTTCACAGATAAAATTGAGGAATAAAATAAAAGTTAAGGTTTTGACCCTGCCTTCAGACTTTCAAGATTTCAAATCAATTGATCATCAACATGTGCCAAAATAAGGCAAATGTATGGACTCTCTTTGTTACAATTCAAGAAAGCCAAAGGTAATGAGGCTCAGAACATTTGTCAACACAAGTGGAATGTACACAACATTAAGTGGGTGGTTTTATTGTTGGAGCTGATCAATCTAAATTAAAGGAATTTACATCAATCAGCTACAACATCTTATGCTGTCTTCCTGTTTTGACATTCCAATAAAGTAGACACTAAAGCGCTCGTTGACTAGACTGCACATCTGAAGACTGTCAACAATCATCAGAGTGAAGATGAATAAAGATACACTCACTGCTTAGAAGAAGACAGGAAATCATAGGCCTATTTTACAGCTGGCATTTTGACTTGAAAGAGTAGGGAGGGCACAGGTGCCTTAATGAGGGCTGATTTCATTTAGAAAAGGTTCTGCTCATGAACAGTTTTACAGAAACACCGATATACACAGCTGCAGGAGTGGAATGCAGCACCTGTGATTTCTTACTCTTGCAAATCTGAATGTCTGCTGTGAAAAAAGCCTACCTCAAGTACTGATGTTGCTTAAAAACAAACTATATTATCCTTTAATCAGAACAACATACATGTGCGTAAACTTGTAAAGTGTGTTTCTGTAAAAAGGTTATCAACAATTAATACCTCGCATGTTGAAGAGAGTTCCTCAAACAACCTCACTTTGGGGATACAGATGAATTCTCAAAAAAGTTACTAGCTTGTCTGAATGGGGATGGGTACAAATGGTTTTTGTTTTGCTTTAAATTTTCCATGTCATTAAGGATTAAAAATTTTAAAGGCTTCTTTGCTAATTACTGCCGTCAGCCCTTAGGCTGAGTCACATCGCCTGCATTTCAGAGCTTAGTGATAAGCTGTAAGAATGGAATTTGGGCCAAAATAGAAGAAACTAATTTTACCCAAGGCCATAATATGATTTTCTATTTTTTTACATGTGATAACCTCTGTTGGTCAAAGTATAATAGAGGTAATTTTTAGTAATTTGGACTACTAATATTGATTCTGATGTGATTTTCTTTTCAGGTTTTTTTTTTTTACCCTAAAACAGAAATCCACAAATCTTGATCTCACTTGTGCTTTTTAGAATAAACAGCAACTGCACTGGGCTTTTTGACAACTCCTGAGGATGATGACTTTCCTGCTTCAAAGCACAGGCCTGAAAGAAAAATACACTCTGTCTGTTGTACTGCTAGATAAGTTCACATTTCTACCAAATACTTGTTGCTACATAGCGCTATTTTTTAGCCGGTGTGCTTCAGGAAAGCAAATAAAGTCATTAGCCTTTAGAGGAGCAGAGAATACATCAAACTAAAAGCTACATGAAAAAAGTCTTTACTCCCTGCTGTATCTGCAAAGAGAGCAGAACAACATTAGTACTCCAGAATGATGAATGAGTCACAGCAGATCACACAAAGCTTGACAACCATGCTGACATGGAGAAGGCAGATAGCCAGACTAAAAAGAAATGATGCCTTTATGATGGAGCGGCATGTAGGCGGTAAGATCTGGGAGTTCCATTTCAGTTCTGTTGCCATCTTAGCACACCCACCCACCATCTTCGGTGAGCACAGTGAACCTTGGATGGAGAGATGAGCAGAAAGATGATTTCCACTCACACATCCTCCCACAGTGAGGAAGTTCCTTGGAGTGAAAATGCAAAGAGGGCAGAGGCCCCGCTTTCATGGTAAAGCTCTCCAGGAAAGAAAATATAAAAGCTGTGCCTGTTACAGTGAGGTCATCTAGGCAAAGGTGAGCAGCAACGCCCCATTAGAAGATCAAGGTTTTATTGTGATCTCCAGGGTAGAAAAGGGACAATGGAAGCCTTCAAGGGAAATACATTAACTCCTGACTCACTAAACAGACTTCTCCCTTGAGAAAGTGAGTGATAAAAGTCATCCCAGTGTTTTTATATTTGCAATTATTTTAGAGTGGAAAACAATGATAAATGACATCTACTTTGTTGATAGCCTGGTAGCATAAAAATAACATAAAGTGTATCTTTAACCTTCCCTCATATCTTAATGTAACCTGCTCCTTTTGAGCAAAATGAGGGCTTTCCACTCTCATATAAAAATAAAAATCATTTCACTTCTAGTGCTTTTATTAATCTTAATTACAAGCACACAACTCACACACTCAGAATAAATACACATTTATGAAACTGGTCAAAGACAAAAAACAAAACAAAAGACAACCATTCATCAGGTACTAAAAAACAAATGCAAGCATCGATCTCCCGTCTCCTCTTGTAGGCTTTCAAACTCAAGAGCACATAGCAGCTTTATTAGCTGTTGAAACAGGGTCTATTGTCCTCTCTGTCCCTGAGCTTTCTAACATGTTCAAGGATTCAATTCTTTATATATTTTTCTTCTTCTATCGTTGATATGAATATAATGATGGACAAAGTGCCTCACACTTTATGCCAGGGGTGCCCAAACTTTTTCCCTCAAAGGGCCAAAATGAAAATCTATCAGAGAGCCGCGGGCCGAATGTAGTATTTATAAAATACAAATACTAATGATGAAGTATAGAACACTACTTTTTATTCATTTTGCAATTATTTAACCATCCTTTTTGTTTAAAGAACATTGATCAAGATATGACATATACCGGCGGTAAGTCACATATAGGCATTTAGAACAAACAACTGACTTTGTTATTTGTAATCATATGTAGTGCTAGCAGCTCCCTGGTCTTTTTCTTTCGGGCATCACCTCTGCATTGTGAAAATCCTGCGTGCTTTGTCTCATAGTGTCGACAAATATTCTACTCCTTGACTACAGCAACGGACTGGTTACAAATAAGGCAGACCGCTTTACCATTGTCTCGTCTCGTCTTCTTCCGCTTATCCGGGTCCGGGTCGCGGGGGCAGCATCCCAATTAGGGAGTTCCAGACGGTCTTCTCCCCAGCCACTTCTACCAGCTCCAGCAGGATCCCAAGGCGCTCCAGGGCCAAACCAGAGATATATTTTCTCCAGCGTGTCCTGGGTCGACCCGGGGGCCTCCTGCCGGCAGGACATGCCTGAAACACCTCCCTGGGGAGGCGTCCAGGGGGCATCCTAACAAGATGCCCGAACCACCTCAGCTGGCTCCTTTTGACATGGAGGAGCAGCGGTTCTACTCCGAGTCTCTCCCGGATGTCTGAGCTCCTCACCCTATCCCTAAGGCTGAGCCCGGCCACCCTGCGGAGGAAACTCATTTCGGCCGCTTGTATCCGCGATCTCGTTCTTTCGGTCATTACCCAAAGCTCATGACCATAGGTGAGGATTGGGAGGTAGATCGACCTGTAAATCGAGAGCCTTGCTTTCCAGCTCAGCTCCTTCTTCACCACAACAGCGTCCGCATCACTGCAGACGCTGCCCCAATCCGCCTGTCGATCTCCCACTTTACCATTGATATCTGTAAAAAATAGTCTTCCTCCCAGCATTTTTTAAAATGCCTTTTGTCTGTGTGCCACTGACGACGACGCTCCATGTTGATAATAGCTGCTTAGGCTCGCAGAGGGTTACCTGCGAGCTTGGAACAAGTTTGATCTAGTCTGGTCCAGCAGCAAAGGCTCATGGAAGATTACATACATTGACAAAATATAACTATTTGTGGTTTTATAAAGTGTGCAAAAGTACATGCGTGCATAAATCTACTCTAACTGTCCCTTGTAGTTACTTGTATTTCAATATTGATTTTAAATTGTGACATTTCTAAGATTTTGTTGGCACCATGAGTGAGGGCTATATGCAGCCCAATATAGAGTCATTGGGCCTGTTTACATAATGTTGAATTGGCTGAGGAAAACAGTGGGTTTCTGGATTACTGGTCCATGTTCACCCAGCATCCAGGGTACCCCACAGAGGGCCAGGAGGGCCAAATTAAATAATCGGTGGGCCAACTTTGGCCCACGGGCCCCACTTTGGGCACCCCTGCTTTATGCAGTCTGACTCTTTTGGTGCATCAAGACCTTAACTGGTGATTACAATATAGGTTCACAGGATCTGTTCTTTTTTCTGTAAAGCCTGTACCAAACTAGGAAAATGTGAATTTAATTTGTTTTGCTCCCTTTGCATGAAACCAATTAAGAGTTTGATCTCAAACTGAAAGAACTGGTCTCCATAAATGCTTGTTAAGAGATTTAAAAGACGTGCAGTCAGAGCTGGCAAAATGATTTGAATAATTTTATAGTTTACTCTATGCACGTGTATTTTATTCCTGAAAACTGTGGTTTTTAACAATGAAACTTGTTGCAGTCCATTTTTAAACTCAGTGAGTTGTTTTCTGGTAAGAACAGTTACACAAAATAAAATAACTGTCATTCAGGTTGCTGGTGAGTCATGTTGTAAAGACAACCATGTACTACACAGACGCTTGTATCTGTTCTAGGAATCACACGGAGAAGCATTTGAGTGGTGAATAAACATTAAAAAATTCTATTTTTATTTACAGATAGAAGTTTTGTAAATTAACAATTTGTTTAGACAGAAACCCAGCTTTAGATACAAATAGAATTGAAAGTCATCCATGACTCAGTATAGGGGGAAAGGGGAAGTGATTTGCGGCCACTTACGTATAGTACAACGTAGTACCGTTGACCTATCCTTGAGGAGCAAGAGGGCAGCCAGTTTCACAGCCTGGGAGGCAGCTGGGGGTTCAGTATCTTCCCCAAGTATACTTTGACACATGGCTTGGACCTGCATTTGAACCCTGACCTCCTGATCAGTGAACAACCAGTCCTCTCCTGAGCTACGATCGCCCCTAGATGGACACATTTGATTAACTTTTTGTTCCTGCATTGTATCAAATGTGTTTTTGGGTGAAAAAATATGTTAATTACTACTAATAAAACAAAGGTTTGTTGTTACAAATTAATGCAAAATGTAAGTCCTGGTTATACATTTTTAAATAGCAGCCTAACTCATATCCACATTCATTTTTGCTCTGTTGAATCACAAACAGTCACAAGTTGCAGCAGAAAGTTTCTTAACTACGCAAATAAAGGAGGAAAAATAATAGCAAACAATGAGTTTTGTTTTCCTAGTTCATCGAGACAAATGTGTCATGCATGGGTCACAAAACTCACAATGTTCCTGGTAATATTCCATAGAGTTTGGCAAAGGAAAGACTGCTCTGAAAGCTACATACAACATTTACAAAAACATCAGCACGAAGTGAAAGAACTTTAGCAAAACTTTTCAATTGGTTTTGCTTCTGATATGCCTTTTACTGTTTGGATCAACACGATTGTAAAACACATTCTGAATAACAACTTTGTAACTTGGCATTGAGTGTTTATTTCCATTTCTGAGACACAGAACTCAGTGAATAACCTTCTGATAACTGTTATTCTGAAACCTGGACCCATCTAGACACTTAAGACACTATACACCATCAGACGTCAAGAAACACTGGCGGCAGCAAACCCCCGAAGCCATGTCTACTCACGTCGTCAGTGTCTGGAGGAGAAAAATAGCACTTAACACTTCGCAAAGATGAGTTTCAACCGCCAACACTGAGGCACAATCTACACATGAAAAAAACTTTGTTTTGAAAAAAACAGTAGAAATCCATTTAATATTTATGGATATAAAAAACTTTTATGCTAATTCTGGTTATTATACTTCAATTTTTGTGACTAATAAATGTCTACTGTCAGGTTTAAACTTTTTACCAACATAGCATTACCCAAACTTGGTCAAGGAAGACAACAGGTTTTCATACACAAACAGATCCGGAGAGAAGGTTTGGATCAGAACCGCCACAGTACCGATCTCCCGACCCTTCTGACTCAACCTCTCCCAGACCTCTTCTTTTATTGAAAAACACACAAGTAAAAACATACAGATAAATCACAGAACAGATAAGGCTCCAGATGTCTCACTCCCTTCCTCCAGACATTGAAAAGAAACATTGTGCTTGTCTAAATGGGTCAGGAAAGAGGAGTCTTGCAAATTAAACAGTTAAATGTCAAACTCTGGGAAAGAAGAACTTCAAAGATAAACATTTGGTTTCATACGTGATAAATAATTTTAACCCTGACATCTCCCTCCTCTTTTATCATGTATGAAACCATAAAAAAAAGTCATACTGATTATAATGCTTAAAGTGTGGTGATTATATAAGCAATCTATCATTATATGTGTGGTTATAATAGAGAAATAGGAATTAAAAATAATCAGAGAGGCATAATCAGAACCTGGATCAGCATCAACAACCTTCAACTCGTTTCACAACGTTTTCTGAAGGAGCTTCATAGTCCAGGCCTGGGAAAGACGGGAATTAACATTTCTTTTTGACCGGGCCAAGGGGAAACCCTTTTTGACTGAGGAGGGGGCATGGCTGGGTTGGTTTCCATTCCTCCCTGTGACCTCTGACCCCGTGACATCAGCGTTGCGGTGCAGGGCATTCCTTGCAGGGCCCCACACCAGCCTCGTAGTAAACAAACACAGACACACCCTGAGTCGCATGTCCATAGTCGTCCACTCAGAACCCCCCCCCCCCACAACCAGTCCTTGTTTGTGGGGACCCTGAGATTTGGGTTACGCCCGTTCAGAACCAGCTCTGAACGCAGTGACATTCAGCCAACGAATGCCTGGGTTGTTTCGACTCATGAGATGTGGAAGGTGTGTCTGTCAATTTACAGTGACTCACGTCAGGTGATGAACCGTAGGATGTCAGGGTCAGAAAGGTCGCCACAGGCAGACTTGTCGAGGACGGCGTCGCGCACGCCACATTGGAAGAGAAAACCCAGAGAGGGACAGGTCACAGTTCGATTCTTCCCAGCACTGACCTGTTCAGGGGTCCAGCCATGTCCATGGGGCCATTGTTGTGACTGTTCTGGGGTGCATGACAGTCCTGGGGCCTGTTGGGGTAGTTAGACAGAGCATGGGCAGTTTTGGTTACCGTTAGGGGTGGAAGGGGTTCTTAGGATGTAGGTGCAGCAGCTCTTCGTGAGGTACAGCCTCCGTGCCATTGAATGTCCATCCTAGCTTTGCTTTAGAAAACACGAGTTGAGGTAAAAAAAAGTTTTTTAAGAAGAATTAATTCACTCCGTTTCACTTCGTTCATGTGAACTCCGTTTCACTCACTCCCCCCTATATTTCGACACATGGTCACATGTGTCAAAATATATGTGACCAGAAAGCAATTAATTCACAGACAACAGGTAAGGTAGGATCAGAAAAATAAAAACATAGGAAATAAAAGGTGAAACCAACATAAAATAATTCACCATCAATGTGGGCTCCATGAGCTGTCAACCCTAAATTATAAACCAGATAAACCACAAAAGAAAACATTAAA